>ML780473.1:183252-223495 GCA_009831015.1 Picea engelmannii
TCGTAAGGCCATAACTCTCAAACCATGAGGAGTTATGTGACATTCCACATACCACCAGAAATGGCATGACAAGCACTATCCATCTAGGATAGTTTCACCAACAATTTCCTTGATCTTCATCTCGTTAGTCCTCATACAAGCATGGTTCCTCCAACCATTCTTCTAGGATAACTCAATCCATAAAGTGTCTTCCTGTGAGGGCTTTCACCATAAGGGGACCACTTTGGAGTTCATCCATTTGTGCACCTTATCAATCATGATAAGACAATAATGAGTCATCTATACATTTTTCCAACAATGCATCATATACCAATGTAACCACATCGATCCATCTTCATCATGTATCAATGAGAACTCATTGATCCATCTTCATCTATGCATTCTCATCAAGGAAAATACATATTATATTACATAAATCATCAATCAATCAATCCTTTGACATCAATCAATCACTTGACATCAATCAATCAAACCATTGGCATCAATGGCAACATAATCCAACATAATTTACCTATGAATTCAAATCTCAAAAATTTAAAAACCTTGGGATTGTTCACTGCATACAAAAAAGTTCAAAATGGATCCTATAAAACATGCACAAAATGACAATCATGTTTCACTCCTTCCATTGCATTCCCGTTTTCATGTGATTTAACATGTTGATTTCCACCAAGAAGATGAAAAATCTGCTGAGACTGTTGGAAATAATAATCTTCTAAATCATAAGATAGTATTGACTGAAATCAAACCCCTGGTGATAAGTAATCCATATCCAACATTGACATTGGTTGACCATAATCTTTAATTCTAATCTTACAATCCATCATAAGATATAAATTCTTATTGTTAAAACACTCCATATAGCATGCCACGGGGTCATGAAACACATGAGGAATCATTTCTTCTTGATGAACAAAAGCATAAAGACAAGCCTCCTTCATAAGTGTTTGTTGTTCTTTCTCTACTTCTTCATTTATGAGAATAATTTCAAATGAAATGGCAGCGATAGGTTTGTCTACAAAACCATTCATACATCCTTGAACATATTCAACTCTGACATCCATATTATGTGCGTCAAGTCCATCCTCTTGTTCATCAAACAATTCTGATTTTATTTTATTTACCTTCAGGAAATTTGCTCAAGGACTATTATTTTGACTTTCACATGAATGGAGGGAAATAAATCCTTGCTCATAATTTTCTTGCAAATATGAAAAGCTAACAACATGAACCATTTCAACTTCTGGAGTTCTGATGGATGCAATTTCAAAACCATGATATTCAAAGGAATCAAAGAAAAAAATTGCCTCTTTATTATCTTTCTGTATTTTAGATTGAATAGTGGCATACATTGTTTTGTTTCTTTCCTAAAATTCTATGTCATTTGTTTGCTCACTACTTGAAATCTCCATAGATGCAATTTCAGAAACCTCATCCATGCCTAATCCACTTATAATTTGAACAACCACATCATCATAGGGGAAAAACAAAAACTTTCAAGCACTTTGCTTTGCTGGAAATATTGTTGAATATCTTCATCAAGTTCAAGATAAGGAAAATGACTTTTAACAACAATTCCTTGATCGACTTCCTCTGTTAACTCATAATTTTCTTTCAACAATTCAAAGGAAGAAAAACATAATGGAAGATAGTTTTCATTTGCAAGTCCACTTCTTTCTTCATATTCAACATCATGCCTAGAAGATTTCTAATTTGAAACATTATAAAAAAAATTCTTCAGCAATTTGAAAGAAGAAAAACACAATGGCATGGTTATTTCACCTTATTCAAAACCTTCTTCATTTTCCTCACTATTGTCATATGCAAATTTTTCAATTTCTTTGGATTGTTGAATACAGTCTTTTTCAGATTCATCTTCAACCAATGGTTGCAAATTTGAACTGACAAGACCTTCTACATAACAATTGATAGGGTCATAAAAAACATGAGAATATTGTTGCAATTCCTTGTCAATTTGTTCCATTGAATCATTGTGATTTGGAATCAACACACATTTCTTTCCTTCAATGATGATCTTAGAATTTTCCTTCAACAATTTAAATGAAGAAATGATTCAGATTATTTTCGGCACGAAATGAGAGCGAAGATATAATAAAGAAATGAACAGAGATATTGCAGATATTTAATAATGTAGAAAAAATGTATTAGAGATGTGACCATAAATAGATATATACAGTAATACATGATTTCTATTAATTAAATAAATGTACAAAGACTGTAAAAATACAGAGTGAAAGACTCGCTAGAATGGTGGTAGCTTATCTCTGAGAAGAGATGTAAAATCTACTCGCATTCGCAAGAATATGATTACAAGTAGGCTTTGAAGAACTTTTTACAGTAAACAGGAATGCCAAAAGTCCTAGACATCCAAAAACCTAACCCTAGGAGATGAAGCGCCAAAATTCATGTGGGCCCCGTTTGGGTAAGTTAGTACATCAACTTCCCGGGGTCGTAACTTTTGCATCCGATCTCCATTTTAGGTGTATGATAGCTCGTTGGAAAGGTATCATCGAGGAGATTCATTTTGGGGGATAAAACATGAAATATCATTGAGAACATTTATCTCTAAAAACCTTCATTTTGGCCCTCAAAATTGCCCCGTAAGTTAAAAACTACTAAAAATAGTAAATTGTCAAATTTGCCAGAAAACTGTTTTGAGCCAGTCGAAAAAGGTGGGTAGCCACCGATATCCACCTGGATCAATCCTCCCTCCTTAGGAAGCAATGGTATCCATTGTTTTGAGTTCCCGGGGGAGAGGAAAAAGTATTTGTTGGATCTGCATCTTGGTAAGCTACTTGTATTGTTGGAGATGTCGCGCTGCTTAGTTTGTGGAAGTCTGTCATGAACCTGTTGAAGCTAAGGCTGTTAAAAAAGTAGAGCTACATGAGAGGAAGGTGTGTAGAAGGAATATTTTTTCTTTGTTGCAACCTTGTCGACCTGCTTCTGTTGGATAGAAGGTGCAGGGGGCAAGGCTATAGTGGTTGCAGTGTCCTTTTGTTCCTCTTTTGAATAGATTGTGAAGAAGATGAATTTTGCAGTATGAGATACTACCTTGTGGCACTTTTTAGGTGGAACAGTAGTTGGAACTACCTCTGGTATTCTGTAGAGATGATCCCCCATAGTAACAATGACACTATGGGGTCAAGACTCATAAACAACATGCCACTTCCACATATATGGTTGGCCCAAGAGAACATCACAGAAATCCAATGGGGAAACATCACATAATACCTCATCCTTGAAGGGCTGGATGTCGTATGACAATCGACATTGTTGGCTGACATGGAGATCTCATCCTTGGCGAAGCCACCCAATGTTCTATGGCTGCGGGTGTGGTGTTGTCGACAATCCCAACTATTTGACGACCTTTGTTGAGATGAGGTTCTTCTGGATTTTGCTATCAACAATAAAATGCAGTAGGGTCCCCTTCACCCACATCTATGAATGAAAAAGGCACTCCCCCTCTTTGGGATCTCTTGGTTCTTCTGCTTGAATTTTTTTGGTTGCAACAATAGCAGTGGGGTCTACGCCAATGATCTGTCCTTTACCAGTATTTTCAGAATCAGATTCTCAATCAGGGTTCGGCTCCTTGTCTTTGATCTTGACCACCAATGACTATTTTGAGAAACATTCATCGATGTTGTGCTAGAGGCTTTTGTGGAAATCACACTATTTTCCAGTGTCCTTCTTTGTCTTCCCGTGACCCTTCCTTTCATGTGGCTTGGACTGGTTTTCGGGAGACTATTTGTTAGGGATGTCTTTGTCATACTTTGGTTGTTGTGAATTTGCAAAACCAAAATCTCGTTTGTTCTGGTGCTTAAATTTTTGCTCAAGTTTAACAACATATCGATAAGCATCATCGAGTGATGAGATGTCCACAAACTCCATTTCAGTTTGGATGTATCTGTGTAGATCCCCACTGTATTTCATAACCAAATGTCGTTTGATGTCTTTGATACCTATCTTGGTGTGCAAGGTATGGAAGGTATTGGTGAACTCCAAAAATTCTTGGCCCCTCTCTTGCCGCAGTGTGCTCCATCTCATGTACTGGTCCTCATAGTTGCCAATAGAGTAATATTGTTCCTTTATCGCATCCACAAAAAAATCCCAAGTGGGATCGGCCCCATATATTTCAGACTCCTCTGTGGAACTCTAATCCCAATAAGTTTCCCACCAATGTTTGATATGGGGGAGATCTTTAAGGAGTGCGAAGGTGATCTTTTCATTTTTGGAAAATTTGTGAACGGAGAAATAACCTTCTAGCAGATTTAACCATTTGTCTAGGGTATTTGCATTTATTTGTCCTTCAAATATAGGAATATCAAAATTAACTTGTACCTTGAAAGGCAAGGTGCCTCCAAAGTGGCCTCTTGATCAAGATGCACATGCTGCTATCGATATGCGTTGAAGGATGTGGGAAAAAATCTACATCATTCCATCCCTCTGTCACGTGAGAGCTTGCTCAAGCAATAGACTGATAGGATCGTCAGCTCCGTCGTTTTTCTTTTCTTCCACCATTAAGGGTTTCTTAGGTGTGTGAAAGAGATTTTTCTCAAGAGAGACAAGCTTGAGACCCAACTTTCTATACTCAAACCTCATCGGGGACATGCACTGAGAAAAAAATGACCAAGAACAACCTGCTCTGATACCACTAATCCATATTATTTTCGGCACGAAATGAGAGCAGAGATATAATAAAGAAATGAATAGAGATATCGCAGATATTCAATAATGTAGTAGAAATGTATCAGATATGTGACCATAATTACATATATACAATAATACATGATTTCTATTAATGAAAGAAATGTACAGAGGCTGTAAAAATACAGAGTGAATGACTCGCTAGAATGGTGGCAGCTTATCTCTGAGAAGAGATGTGACGGCTACTCGCATTCGTAGGAAGATGATTACAATGAGGCTCTGAAGAATTTATTACAATAAACAGGAATGAAAAAATTCCTATACATCCAAAAACCTAACCCTACGAGATGAAGCGCCAAAATTCATGTGGGCCCCGTTTGGGTAAGTTAGTACATCAACTTCTCGGGGTCGTAACTTTTGCATATGATCTCCGTTTTAGGTGTATGATAGCTAGTTGGAAAGGTATTATCGAGGATATTAGTTTTGGGGGATCAATAATTCATTTTTATATCAATGAAAACCTCTATCTCAAAAAACCTTCATTTGGGCCCTCAAAATGGCCCCAGAAGATAAAAACTACTAAAAATAGTAAATTGCCAAATTTGCTAGAAAACTATTTTGAGCCAGTCGGAAAAGGTAGATGCCCATCGATATCCACCCAGATCAAGAAAATCATAAAGAAAAATAATTTCCTTTAGCGGATTCAATACTTTCTTCTTTGTAATTGTGATATGTAGGCTGATCACTCTCATTATACTGCTGAAAATGAACATTTTCTAATAGATAACATGAAATTGGTTTTTCTAGGAATTCAACATCATAATCATCATCATATTAATCATATATAGGCAAATCAACAACATCTGCAATGTCATCTAATAAGGAAAATCTTGGGACATCAACCTGCTCTTCAACAAGATGATTTGCATATTCATCTTCTTGAATGTCTACAAATGAATATATAAAAAAGTCACCCACATGCTTATAATGAGATGGATTGGAAAATAAATCAGCACGCCCTTTTTCAATAAGTGGAATATAATCCTTTGCAAACTCATTATCATTTAAAACTTCAAAAAGACATATGATATTATTAACTCTCTACTCAAGATCCCAATTAATTGTTTCTTGTTCATATTCATTGTCATGTTCTTGAGCATCCAAATCCACATTTCAAATATGTTCATATGATTGGATATTGTGTTGAATATCTTGAGCATCATTAAACATTTGTTGTAAGGACATAGGTCTTCTTTCCATAAGGAGGAAATACAAATCTGGATGAAAAGTTGTTGCATAATGGAGCATGGAAGCAACTTCAGTGGGTTGAATTTCTTTTCACAAATTGTAATAAATACTGGAAAACCTTATACTGAATGTAGAAATAGTTTCATTTCTTTGTCTTTTTAAGGTATAGAACTCTGTAATCTGTAGATCCAAATATTTCGTCTTTCCCCAAATCTTCAAAAATGCATTCTCCAATTCCTACCATGAGCTAATTGTCTCTGGCTGCAAGTATTTAAACCAGTATTTGGTATCCCCTTTCAAGGTTTGAGAGAAGTCCCTCATATAAACATCATCATGATCAATTTAAAACAAATCTATAAAATGTTCAAAATCCTAGATGTGTTTTTCAGCTGTGATGGCAATAAGTTCTCCATCAAACATAGGTAGGTACTTATAGTGCTTTGGAGGAACATCATGAAGGATGTGAGGTAATTTTAAAGGACTGTATATATGTTGAATCTTAGATGGTTTTGGATCAAGTACAAGAGGTGAGACATCAGCCTTGATTTCATGAGGCTCATCAACTTGGCTATGGCCATAACATGGCTCAGATGGAAAATTTTGACCAAAATCAGTCATAAACTAAGGGGATATATGTAGAACTTTAAGAGGAGGATATATAATTGGAATATTCTCATGATCGTCATTTGAATGTATTAGTTAAATAAAAAATTGTTTAGCATGTTCAAGAAAGGAAAAAAGGTAATTAATAACAAAAATTATTATGTCTTGGAAAAAGCTCAACTTTAGGTACTTGTTTTCTCCCATGATTTCCTCTCATACCTATGTCAAGGGATCTCATCTTTCAGTGGAGTCTCTGAATCACATTTGAAGATTGAGTGGAGTCGCCAATAAAATCTTCAGGCTACTGAGTCTTTGGGCAGTGGAGTCACCATGAAAATTTTGAATTCTAGATTCTTGAAAATGGAGTTGTTAGGTGAATGATGTACATCCTTTCTGTGTCTGAATACTTTTCACCATCAGTACTCATATCTGAACTTTATCATTTCTTCCATGGAATATTTCACCTCGATCCCCGACAACGATGCCAGAATGTTAGTACTCTGTAAATTTGTTTGGCTGATAAACAAACAACAGAGGTAATTGTTGAGGAAAAGCTATGAAATGATCTTACTCAAACATTTTCAGATCTTTCTTAGCTAAATCAAGATAGACAGGAATATCACCCTATGTTTATAGCCATAAAAAATGATATCATAATTCACAAGTATTGTTTACAAGTGCTTAGGTTGTTTTTCTATAATTAAAAGCTTACTGAAAAAATCATTTTTTATGTAATTTTCTGAACATATCAAATGTTGAAATAAATATAGAGACAAAAGTAAAGACACCAAGTCAATAATCAACACATATGAGACATAAAGCAATCCTTTATTTCATTCCATTTCATCAAAGAATCGTTCTCTTTACAAAATTTCCTGATGAAGTTTTGGACCAAAGTCAAACTTAGACGTCACCGATGTAACATACAAAAGGATTTATGACAGAAAATAAAAAATTGAACTTGAAAAGATGGATCATCTTGCCACAGATTGCTTCCCACTAGACTCTGCACAATAGCCTTTGTCAGTCATGAAAACTAATTCACAAACAGACAAGTCTACATATACTATCAAAGATAGATCAACACCTCTAAAAAACAAGTGTTTGAATGATGTAATTCATCCCTTAATCTTGCTATTTACAAGAGGACCCCACTATCATAAAAAAAAAATAGGCTTCTAATCAATTAAGGAATGAATGAAAATTGAATTATCTCAACAAAAACTCAAAGAGAAAACCTTAGTTTGCTTCTCCTATTCCCCTCTTGTTCCTCCCTTTCCTTTTTCCTTTAATAAAGTTAGAATTGGTTGAAGTAGTTGAACTACTTCACTAGTTAAGTTAACTGAAACTCAACCAACTTTTAGTTAGGGGGAAGAGTAATAAATTATAATAAGGGTTTTTAATTAAATAATAACTAGTAGGTGGGACCCCTTTTGACTCCCTTTAGATTTTAACAATCATAACACGGCTAGTTAATTAAAAAAAACATCCATCCTTGTGACTCCCATAATCACATTCATATTTGACAATTTATCTCATTGATATTTGAAATTATTTTCAAAATATATTGCTCATATATCCAAAAATAATATGTTGTCCAAAATTTCAGAAGTCAATTGTTCTCAACAATTAATAAATAAATAAAAACTTAAAATCCATATTTCCCACTCTAAGATGCAATCCTTCCCTTGTTGTTGTTGTCATCTTTTGATCTCTCTAAATTTGCCTTCGGTTGTGTTGATCCTTTAGGCCTAATCGCGTTGATTACATGAGATAAATTGTCCCTCAAATGCACGCGAGAGGACACCGATTTATCAGAGCCATTGGAAGGTGAGGAAGGGGAAGTAGTGTCTTTTCCTTTGTCAGGGGCATGGTGGGCCTCCATTTTCAGCCTTTTACTCACATGGGAAGACTGAACTGGTGAGTGGACAGGGGAATCTTGCACAATTTGATTGATAGGAGGGGGAGAAAGTAAAGACAAATTGGACTAGCCACGATGTTGGGAGACTGTCGGGTGGACAATATCTTACCATCCATCATTTTCGGGAACTTCAGGCTGCAATGAGACATGAGGGGGCATGGGGATACCAGGGACATGTGGGGCTTGGAAGGGAGGCCTTTCAGTCCTAGGTTGGATCGCACCTTGCCCAATCCAATTAAAAACCCCATCTTGAAATAGTTGTCCTAACTCTTGTGAGTCAGCATCAAAGTGTATGGAGAATCTTGGACTTCTACGTCCCCTGTTCCAATTACCTCTTCCCCAGTTACCTCTGCAATGGCTACCCCGATTGAAAAATATCATTCATATAAGCATAATTGATTAGAAAATAGTTTCTTTAACAACCATACATGACAATTCCTTTTAAAATATGAATTTTTTTTTGGCTCAACAACATAAAAAACTCGTGCAATCCAATACATACAAATTGTTTAATCATTGTTAATGAGCAGGGGGTGAACAAAGGTTCTGGGATATGTGAGGGGTTGTATTGAGAGAAAAATGTTCAAATGAGGGGTAAGAGATCATGGTTACTAGTCACAGACAAAAAAACAATCAACTGTAATGTAATCTGAAGAATATATCATTGCAATCCATCCCTGTGATCTTAAACTATCACAAGAGATTGTTTTAACTCTAATTAAATTTTAGGAACATGGTGGGGATAATGAATATGGGAAGGCAAGGATATTTTAATTAGCGAAAACTGAAATAATGATAGGGAAAGAGAGCGGATATTGTTCATAAAATCAATTAAGTAATCCATAAGACAATTATGTATTTAATGAAAACGATCCAACACTAACCAAATAATTAATGTGATCAATTAAACAATTACTGTGTATAATTTAACCATTTCTGTGTGTTAAACTCGCTCACTGTTCACATTTAAATCTTTAACACTTTTAATTAACACAATGCCATCTTACTCAAAAGAAATGTGCCTTCCAAACAACTTGTATAAGAATTTAGTTTCTTCTCACTTCTTCCATTTAATATTTAAAACAATTCCAATGAACACACAGTCATTTGTTTCAACTCTATTCAGCATCAAAACCATCAATCATTGTCCCTAAATTATTTCCTCAAATCAAACACAAACACAAGTTCTTTTAAAATCGTGCCCAATTCCATTCCTTTAATCAATTTAATAATTAAATTGCAATGAAACCATACTGTTATAAAACATGTCCCTATCTCTGATGGTGAAATCAAACGATATGATGCACTATGTCCATAAACATACATAACAGACAACCAAGTCACCACTATCAATCCTTTCAATTGCAATGATACTGTTTGGTCAATTTAAACACACGGTAACAACAACCATCATTCAACTTATACCATGTTGTAGGAAACACATAGACCAACGTAGAATGCAAGAAGCATCATTGTGACTTGATCAAACCATAAAATAATTTTGAGTTAACAATCTGACTGTTACAAAACAAGATGCACTGACTTTGTCTCCATTTCCATTTGTTAAGTCAACCAATTAAACCATGCTGAGATAATAAGGCAATGAATGTATACCAATAATAAAACCACTGTCAATGCTATTAAAAGAGATGAGCCAATAATAAACCACTATTGATGCTACTCCACCAACTCATAACAGTCAACAATATACCCGATAGGATATAACTGGCTCAAATATCAAAATCAAGCTTTGAATAACCAAAGGTGGGCTCTGAATAATCAAGGGTTCTCTCAGTGGAACCAACACAGGGAGACTGGGGACGATCACACCAACATCAGGTGAGAACCCTTCGAGACAACATGGTGGACACATAGGCCACTTAACCATTACCTTGCAAGGTAGGGTGACAATTCACACCAAGTAAGAGAGACTATGAATAGAGGAGTAGAGGATTCTTACTAGAGCATAGTAACACCGAGAACATGTATGGCATAACCCTCATGGTTTTCCCAATCAGCTAAATAATGTTGATATAAATGCAGATCTCAGGTAATAGCAACCAACCCTAAGAAAACCTCTCACCATAATATCCACCATAACCAACTATGCAGAGACCAATAACATAAAATGATCCAACAACCAGGTGGAAACGATATGCAGTAACCCAAGGTGGTTCAAAAATTACATAGAAACCCCATAACAACAAATATGACCGAGTATGGTTACAAAGACAGTGAGGATACGACCAACAATCCAGCTGGAATGAAACCCTCCAATAAAACCTATAAAGATAACAGAGAGCCTTCATGGATTCCACCACACAAAATAATCAATTGACTCGTGACTTAAACTATCCAATTTTTCCATTTACAATGAATAACACACAACCAACCATTCCAAAGAAATATCACGAGTTTACATAGTTTCCAGTCTTAAGAAAATAACAGACCAATACATCATCAATCCAATATCTATTTCATAACTAGAGAAAGTTCATGGATGGAGAAAAAGACATACATGTAACCAAAAATCCTTAAAAATGCGAGCTTGGTCGAGCAGTTCCTTCCTCACCTGAATATCAGAGTTTAACCACAGTGAAAAAAATTGAACAATAGCCAAGATAGGGTGATGGAAAGTGGGAGAGGTATGGAGCGATGTGTAGTAAATGCATGTCGCTTCCATCCTCTACTCATTCAATTAATTAGTACATGCCATCCAACCATCAATTAATCCATGCATCAGAACTAACATTCATTACTTGCCAAGTTCGCCACTCGATCCATACTAACTATTAATCCAAAAACAAACTAGAATGTATATCAAATAGGTCCTTTATATAACTCAATAACATCATAGATCCACTAACATCCCCTAACATTTCTAGTTAGGACTAACATCAACCATTTTAAATTTCGAATGCATATAGTGTAGCATAGTATAACATAGTTTAGCTTCTTCTGCTTAGATTTTTTCATAGGTCTCTTTTCTATTTCTCTTATTTATTGTTATTACTAACATGTGTCTTGTGTAGGTACAACATGTGATGATTCATGGCTTAAATAGAAATTCCATAACTGTGAATATAAGCCATTCATTCATGAAGTTTAGAGCTTAGAGTAACGAAACCTACACATAGCTTGCATTATCCATATTCCATTGTGTCACGAATAAAACCAAGATTTTATCATCAATCATGTAGAACCCTGTAAGTAGTGTCGAACAATAGCATAAACATCAAATAAGAACTAGATCTGATCCTCCAATCTACAAGGGGCTCCCACCTACTAGTATTATATATATCATTATCTTATAAATAATAGGCTTTATCAATACTTTGCGGGTGAAATCCTCTTTGCAATTTTTATCGTCAACAAACTAGAGACTCCATGGGGAAATTTGTTTTCAATGGATTTAGAACTCAGAACACATGGTTTCACAGACCAATAACAATAGATCAAGAAGATATAACCAGGAATATTATGCAACAGGGGGAACTGAGCAGATTTAATGGAACAATGACCGAGAATTTGGGAATAACTCATGAAAAATGTTAAGTATGAAAGGGGTTTATCCTTGTATGCATAATCATTCAACTGGGATCTGATATTTTCTTCAAGGAGAAAAATTATGGACTTGATCTTTTAAGTTCTCAAATGGATGAAGAAATGGAAAGCAGAAGCGAGAGATAACCAATTCCTTTAAGAGATAGCAACGAAAGCAGATAACAAATTCAAGTGTTCTTTCAGGGGGAACATCGTAACAGCTGTGTACGCTTGATTATTATTGAATAAAAATATCTTGCAGGAGTTTCACTGAGGCATAAATGATGCAACATCTTATTCTTGAATAAAATCAATTAAAAGATGAAAAAGAAATAAAAATCATAATAGAATTAAAATTGCAAAATTTAAAACAACAGAAATAAAATGATAGAAATGTAAAAGTAGTAGGAAATTGTTAAAAACAGAAAGAAGAAATCAAATTATTGTAAAGAAGAAATGAAAAATAGTGAAAAGAATGAAATTAGAGATAGACTACTAATATACAGAAAATCCAAACAACGTTAGAACTTTTCAAGTTGGTTCCACGTAATGTTTCTAGTGAGAATCGTGAGTGTTGTAGGAAAACAATCGCTCCTGTAAATATTTTAGAATGTAAGAATTTGTAACTGGGACAAAAACAATCTTGAAAGGACCCAACCATAGCTTTTTCAATTTTGAGACCATTGATAGTCCTTTGGAGTATATGACTAGATTTTCAAGGTAAACATGCATAATCTTACTGATCAAATCATCAAGTGTCATTTGTATAGGTCTTTTAAAAGTGGTACTTGCAATAGACAATCCAGAAGGAATAAGTTCGTAAGTCAAGGTACCCCAATGAGTAATAAGGGTGGTTTTGTATGCATCTTCCCTTTCTACCTTGATTTGATTGTAAACCAAAAAAATGTCAAGTAAGGGCCTCATCTGTGACCTTACAACTTGTTGCAGAATCATTTCCATATTAGGGGGAGGGAAGGGATTTTTCATAATAGCCTGATTGAATGTGTGAAATTTAATGAAGAAGATAATATGATCAGTAAATTTTGGAACAGGAACCAATTTGGAAACCCATCCAAGGTACTTAACCGGAAAGGTAATTCTATCCTTCAAGAAATTTACCATCTCCCTTCGAATAGTTCCTTCCAATGCAGGGTTGACATGTCTTTGTTTTCGCCTACCTGGTTTTATGCCTTCCTTGATGGGAATGACATGTTGTACAAGACCAGGATCAAAAACACAAATATCCTTATAAGACCAAGCAAAAACATCTTGAAATTCACCAAGTGGTTTGGCAAATTTCATTTCCTTTCCATCCGAACATTGGGCACCTATTTTAACATTGTTTGGAGATTCAGGTGTCCCAATAGTCAAGGAGATGGTTTTACCCACATTCCTTTTCGAATCCTCTTCTTTATGCTTCTCTTTATTTCCTACATCACTCGATGAAAATGAACTCTCTAGAGGAATTGATCCTTTAGGAATCTTGTTATCTTCTATGGACATGATTTTCTTGGGCTTATAGGGTTCATTTTGAATGAACCCACATATGTTGTCATCTCTAGGGAAGACCTTCGAAGATTCTATATGGTATGGGATATGTGGATGATATAGATATTTGAAAGTACAATCAGGTCTATGTGGCAGAAGTTTTCAATTAGGATAGGTTGCAAAAATAGCTAACCAACCATCCATTGAGTTCAAATTCCTCTTAACATGAGTGATGTTAAAAGATAATAAGTTTGAGATAAGTTCCCAAATTTTTTGGGTATATCGTTTCATCAACTTGTTGCTAGGAGAATATATCTTGTGTACAAGGTTCACAAAAAGCTCAGAATCATCAAAAATTGAAAGGTGACCACAGCCAATATTATAGGTGTTTTCAATGCCTAATAATAAAGATTTGAATTCAGTGACATTGTTTGTGCAAGAAAACTCCAAACTGTAAGAAAAATTATGAATCTTCCTAACAGGAGAGTATAATATTATGCCAGCTGTGTTACCTTCACTAGTGAATGAACCATCAAAGTGCATGTGCCACATACCATCATCCATGTCAATCTGTTCCAAGGGGATATTATATTCCTCAAAAAAAATGGAATACACCCCTAGGTCCTCTTCGATATAGTTCACATTAGATTGTGGAACACTCTCTGTGTAGGGTGAAATCCTTCCCTCTCTAAGGACTATAATGTTTTTTCCATTCCTAGGAATGGATAAGTGTGTCTCGTCAAGTGAGAGGTATCCTCCCGTCAAAGCTTGACAATATCTTCCAAATATGATTGAGTAATTTCTTACTTGCATAACAATTACCTGAATACTAAGGGTTGTCCTTATCTCAGGGTGTGCGTACAAAACTAAGGTCACATATTTAATCTCTCTTATGGTTGTTTATTGTAGACTATTATAAGAGATCATGCTCCTAACATTTTCATTTGTAAAATACAAGCCTATCTCTTCCATAATATTATTTGACATCATACTTGGGCCCGAACCATCATCAATGAGGCAACAATGGGTGATCTTATCCATAATATTTACAGAAATATAAAAAGGGGTATTTTTTACAGGGTATATAAAGTTATGTACACCTACTTTATTTATAGACAAATCCTCATCATTCACCTCTTAAGAGAGGTTGGATACAATGGAAGCCTTTACTTCCATGAATTGTTTTAGATGCCTTTGTTGTTCAAGGATGACAACCATGTTTAGGAGGGTGGCATCTGCTTTGATATTGGCCAACTAATTCAGAATATTGTATTTGGAAAATGGGAGAGGGGAAATTGTTCCTTGAATGTCAGGAACCTTAGGAACCTGAACCGTAGAAACTAGTGATGACGAGCTTGGGCTAGAAGAATTGTGGGGAGGATCATATTTTCCTTTGGGAGTGTAGAATTTGTTCCTAGTGTTGATGATCATGAAATCCTATGGATCTACAAAATATAGGACAACGATGGTAGTTTCTAGTCTTTTACCAAAGATCTTATCTTTGGCACTCTTCCTTGCCTCACATGTGGCTTCCTCATGGTGTTCCTCGCAAAAGTTACACCAACTTTGAGGCAAGATAGCCTTGGGATGAAAGTTATGTTCAATTGGGGTTTTAAAGGGGGGTGAAGAAGAGGATGAAGCTCTAGGGGTTAGAGGGGAGACATATCCCTTTTGTTCATACGCTATCATACAATTATTCATATCTTGTACTAGTTGTAAGAGGGCGTAAATTTCTATTTGTTTAACCGATTCTCCCTGGGGAAGACTTGTTCTTTTGAGATTTCTCCATACTCTAAACAAGTATGCAGAGCAAAGTCGAGGTTATCAATGAATTTTTCATCAAGCCTATGATGATAGGGGGAAAGTAATTCATTGTAGTAATGCATGAAAGATTATTGGTTATGAGGTCAAATGAGTTCATGGATTTGATTTTATTGCTTAGTGAAACACAAGTTGAAATGCTTTATGGTATCACCATCCTTATAGGTGATGTTATTGTACTCCAGTAACTTCTCAGTTGGGATTTTAGATTTTCCATAGGTGGATCTAAACCAATAGACTAACTCCTCCCAAGTAGACAAAATCTTAGGAGGAAGGTCAAATAAATTGGCCACATCCTTTCCTTCTAGGGAGTTTACAAACAAGCACATGCAAGTATTGTTGTTATTTTCTCCTATGTTGTGAAACGCATTAGAAAATGCCATCAGGTGTTCATTTGTAGTGACAGTGTTATTTCCTAAAAACCTAGGGAAATTCTCTTTGAACTTAAGAAGTGGACAAGTAGCAGGTGCTAGGTTAAGAGGAGAGGACACATGCCATGGTGTGGTTGTGGCGTCTTCTTCAAACTGAAAAAACACATATTTTTTAATGACTTTGGTGGTATTTGTGGTAGATTGGGCAGATATATGGTGGCTATATAACTGAACAATCACTGACAGATCTCAAGAATGAGAGGAGGAAGCACTTCCAGTGCCACCAGATCCACCATTAGATGTCATCTTGTGAATAATAGGTGAGGGAGAGAAAGACGAACTGGATGAATTAGACAAAGTTCTCCTTAGAGAACTTTGTTGGGTCGATAACACAACGTTCCTTCTTCCTATTTCAACAATAGGATTAATTTTAGGTGATAATCCTTTTCATCTTCTAGAAACACAAGAGTCTAAGGAAATGAAAGTAAGGCCAAAATTGAAGGAACAAGAAAGTTACTGTTGATTTCTAGGTTGTCTATGTCTAGCTTCCCAACATTCTTGGGCACTAATATCTTGCTCAATTGCTTCCCATGAATGATTAAGATCAACATGAGTATTGGCAATGTATAAAATGATGTTGAATAGATTTAAAGCATTGATGGTCTTATCTTGAAGACCAGGCTCAATATTGGGCTTCCTTGTAATAGGCATAGTCATTAAGAAATAAAATAGTCAAAGAATCAATATCAGAAAAATAGATGTATTCGATACTAATAAAGAATAAAAATTAACCAGAGAGATATTGAACATCTCCCCAGTATGGTCACCAAACAAATATTGAGGAAAATATATGAAATGATCTTACTCAAACATTTTCAGATCCTTCTTGGCTAAAGCAAGATAGACCGGAATATCACCCTATGTTTATAGCCATCAAAACTGATATCCTAATTCACAAGTATTGTTTACAAGTGCTTAGGATGTTTTTTTATAATTAAAAGATTGAAGAAAAAATCATTTTTTATGTAACTTTCTGAACATAGCATATGGTAAAATAAATATAGAGATAGAAGTAAAGACACCAATTCAATAATTAACACGTATGAGACATAAAGATATCCTCTATTTCATTCCAATTCATCAAAGAATCATTCTCTATACAAAATTTTCTGAGGAAGTTTTGAACCAAAGTCAAACTTAGACATCCCCGATGAAACATACAAAAGGAATTCTGACAGAAAATCAAAAATTAAACTTGAAAATATGGATCAACTTTCCACAAATTGTTTTCCATTAGAATATGCATAATAGCCTTTGTCAGTCATGAAAACTAATTCACAAACAGACAAGTCTACACAGACTATCAAAGATAGATCATCACCTATGAAAAACAAGTGTCTGAATGATGCAATTCATCCCTATATCTTGTTGTCTACAATAGAACACTACTATCATAAAAAAAAAATTAGGCTTCTAATTAATTAAGGAATGAATGAAAACTGAATTATCTCAACAAAAACTCAAAGAGAAAACCTTAGTATGCTTCTCCTTCTATTCTCCTTTTGTTCCTCCATTTCCTTTTGCCTTTAAGAAAATTAGAATTGATTGAAGTAGTTGAACTACTTCACTAGTTAATGTAACTAAAACGCAACCAACTTTTAGTTAGTGGAAAAAGTAATAAATTATAATAAGGGTTTTTAAATAAATAATAACTAGTAGGTGGGGCACCTTGTGACTCCCTTTAGCTTTTAAAAATCATAACACAACTAGTTAATTAAACAAAACATCCCTCCTTGTGACTCCCATCATCACATTCATATTTGACAATTTATCTCATTGATATTTGAAATTATTTCCAAAATATATTACTCATATATCCAAAAATAATATGTTGTCCAAAACTTCAGAAGTCAACTGTTCTCAACAATTAATAAATAAATAAAAACTTAAAATCCATATTTCTCACTTTGAGATGCAATCCTTCCCTTATTGTTGTTGTCACCTTTTGATTTCTATGAATTTTCCTTCAGCTGTGTTGATCCTTTAGGCCTAATCTCACTGATCACATGAGAGAAATCATCCCTCAAATGCATGTGGGAGGACACAAATTTATCAAAGCCATTGGAAGGTCAGGAAGGGGAAACAATGGATTTTCCTTTGTCAGGGACATGGTGGGCCTCGGTTTTCAACATTTTACTCACATGGGAATACTGAACTGGTGAGTGGACAGGGGCAACTTGGACAATTTGATTAATAGGCGGGGGAGCAGGTAAAGAAAAATTGGGCCAGCCACGATGTTGGGACACTGTCGGGTGGACAATCTCTTTCTATCCATCATTTTTAGAAACTTCAGGCTGCAATGAGACATGAGGGGGCACGAGGATGCCAATGACATATGGGGCTTGGAAGGGAGGACTTTCAGGCGTAGGTTAGATTATTCCTTTCCCAATCCAATTAATAAACCCATCTTGAAATAACTGGCCTAACTCTTGCCAGTCAGCAACAAAGTGTATGGAGAATATTGGTCTTCTAGGGCCCCTGCTTGAATTACCTCTTCCTTAATTACCTCTTCCATGGATACCCTGGCTGAAAAAGATCATTCTTGTATGCATAATTTATTAGAAAATAGTTTCTTGACAACCATACATGAAAAATCCTTTAAAAATATGAAATAAATTTCGTCTCAGCAACATATCAAACTCATGCAATCCAATTGATACAAATTGTTTAATCATTGTCAATGACTAGGGGGTGAACAAAGGTTCTGGGATATGTGAGGGGTTGTATAGAGAGAAAAATGTTAAAATGAGGGGGAAAAGATCATGGTTACTACTCACAGATAACAAACAATCAACTGTAATGTAAACCTAAGAACATATCACTGTAATCCATCCTTACGATCTTAAACTATCACAATACAAAGTTTCTTTTAACTGTAACTAAATTTTAGGAACAGGGAGTGGATAATGAATATGGGAAGGTGAGGGGATTATAATTAGTGAAAAGTGAAATACTTATAGGGAGAGAGGATACTATTCATAAAATCAATTAAGTAATCCATAAAACAATTATGTATTTATTGCAAATGGTCCAACACTAACCAAATGATTAATGTGTATAATTTAACCATTTATGTGTCTTAAACTCGCTCATTGTTCACATTTAAATCTTTAATACTTTTAATTAACAAAATTCCATCTTACTCAAAAATAATATGCCTTCCAAACAACCTGTATAAGAATTTAGTTTCTTCTCACTTCTTCCATTTAATATTTAAAACAATTCCAATGAACACACAATCATTTGTTTCAATTCTATTCAGCATCAAAACCATCAACCACTGTCCCTAAATTATTTCCTCAAATCAAACACAGACACATGTTGTTTTAAAATCATGCTCAATTACATTCCTTTAATCAATTGAACAATTAAATTTCAATGAAACCATACTGTTATAAAACCTGTGCTTATCTCTAATGGTGGAATCAAATGATATGATGCACTATATCCATAAAAATACATAGCATACATCCAAGTCACCACTATCAATCCTTTCAATTGCAATGATCCTGATTGGGCAATTTAAACACACAGTAAAAGCAACCATCATTCAACTTATACCATGTTGTAGTAAACACACAGACCAACGAAAAATGAAAGAAGCATTGTCGTGACTTGATCAAACCATAAAATAATGTTGAGTTAACAATCCAACTATTACAACACAAGAGGTAGTGATTGTGTGTCCATTTCCATTTCTTAATTCTATGAGTTAAACCATGCCGAGCTAATAATGTAGCGATTATATATCAATAATAAAAACCACTATCAATGCTATTAACAGAGATGAACCAATAATCAACCACTGTTGACTCTACTCCACCAACTAATAACAGTCAACAATATACCTAGCGAGATATAACTGGCTCAAATATCAAAATCGGGCTTTGAATAACCAAAGGTGGGCTCTGAATAATCAAGGGTTCGCTCGATGGAACCAACACGGGGAGACTGGGGTCGACCACACCAACAGTAGGTGACAACCCTTCAAGACAACATGGTGGACACACAGGCCACTTAACCATTATCTTGCAAGGTAGGGTGACAGTTCACACCAAGTAAGAGAGACTATGAACAAAGGAGCAGAGGCTTCTTACTGGGCTATAATAACACTGAGAACACGCAGGGCATAACCCTCATGGTTTTCCCAATCAATCTAATAATGATGATATAAATGCAGAGATCAGGTAATAGAAACCAACCCTAAGAAAACCTCTTGGCATAATAGCCACCATAACCAACTATGTAGATACCAATAATATAAAATGATCCCACGACCAGGTGGAAACAATATGCAATGACCTAAGGTGGTTCAAAAATTACACAGCAACCCCATAACAAAAAATAGAACTGGGTATGGTTACAAGGACTGTGAGGAGATGAACAAAAATCCAGATGGAATGAAACCCTCCAAAAAAACCTATAAAGGTAACAGAGATCCTTCATGGCTTCCACCACACAAAATAATCAATGGACTTGTGACATCAACTATCCAATTTTTCCAGTTATAATGCATAACACAGAACCAACCATTCCAGAGAAACATCACGAGTTTACATATTTTCCACTCTCAAGAAAATCATAGACCAATACATCACCGAGACAATATCTATTTCATAACTATATTGATTTCATGGATGGCAAAAAAGACATACATGTAACCAAAAAGCCTTTAAAATGTGAGCTTGGTTGAGCAGTTCCTTCCTTGCCTGAATATCGGAGCGTAACCACAGCGAAAACAATTCAACAATAGCCAAGCTAGGGTGACATAAAGTAAGAGAGGTATGGAGTGGCATGCAATAAATGAACGTCACTTCCATCCTCTACTCATTCAATTACTTGGTACACACCATCCAACCATCAATTAATCCATTCAATTAATGCATGCATCAAAACTAACATGCATTACTTGCCAAGTGCACCACTCGATACATACTAGACATTAATCCAAAACCAAAATATAATGTATATCAAATGTTATTTCATATAACTCAATAACATCGTATAGCCACTAACATCCACTAACATTTCTATTAAGGACTAACATCAACCCTTTTAAATTTCAAATGCATATAGTGTAGCATAGTATAGCATAGTTTAGTTTCTTATCCTTATAGTTTTTCATAGGTCTTTTTATATTGCTCTTATTTCTTGTTATAACTAACATGTGTCTTGTGCAGGTACAACATATGATGATTCATAGCTTAAATAGCAATTCCATAGCCGTGAATATAAGCCATTCATTCATAAAATTTAGAGCTTAGAATAATGAAACCCACACATAGCATGAATTATCCATCTTCCATTATGTCATAAATAAAACCAAGATTTCATCATCAAGCATCTAGAACCCTGTAAGCAATGTCAAACAACAACATAAACATCAAATAAGAAATAGATATGATCCTCCAATCTACAAGGGGGTCCCACATACTAGTATTATATATATCATTAGCTTATAAATAATAGACTTTAGCAGTACTTTGTGGGTGAAATCCTCGTTACAATTTTTATCGTCAACAGTAACTGTTTCAACCAAAATTTAGGTTGGATTCTGACCCTTCTAACTAGAGAGGGATCTTTTAGACATATATATATACTGAAAATACTCAAAAATATTTGGCAATGGACACACATAGGTCATATTCTGCAATAGCATAACTTTTAAAAAGTGGTAGGACAAACAAGAGAGCAGGGCCATTGGGAAATGGGGTCAATTCCTGAAATCGTATGAATATTTAAGCTATGTATTCCTGAGGGAACATAGGAAAAATAGGAACGGTGTTCAGAAAAATAAGTAATATGAGATGGCAGTGGGAAAGAAATTAAAGAACACTATGACAAGAGGCATCTATCAGAGGAAGAATATCTTGGTATAACTTTAGAAGAATAAACATAAAGGTTTCCTACCAAAAACAGAGCACCAATCAAGGGTGAATTATGAACCAAAAACCAATAAACACATAACAAGTATAATCAATATGAGAAGGAGCACCAGCAAGATAAATTCCTTCTTTTGTTCAAAGATTATCACTAGAATCAAAAACACATTCATGAATATGAAATACAGGAAAACATATTGAACATCAACACCATGATGAATCTCGACTATCTAAGAAAACCTTCTCTACTTATATCAAAATTCATAAGAAATCCCAAAGTTTTTTTGCTACAAAGGCAGGCCCTTCTCTAGCGAGTCGAACCATTATTTTATCTTTTTAACAACATATATAGATAAATTACATACGAGGCCCAAAAAAGCGGGTCATTCTTTCCAAGATTCCAAAAATAAACATCGGTTATAGAGGGAGTAACCCATCAAAACTGAACTCCTACTTTCTAAGGAACAGTTACATAAAAAAACCAAAATACCTAGGATATTTATACTCAATACCACTTGTCTATAGTATCACAAGATTCCCTAAAATATACTCACTTTAGCTTGTTATTCTATTTTAGATTTTCAATCTCCTCCTTTAACGTGTCAAGCCAGCTAGGTTGATTTTCTTCAATGATTTTGATTGTTCGAGCTTTAGCTTCCTCCTTTCATTGTTTTTTTCTTTTTTCTCATACCAGCCTATGTGTTATATCCATTCTCATATCTAGTAATGATCAAATCATTCATAATAGGATTTGACTTGATCTCTTTACCTAATCCTGGCCCATCAACATATTTTGCACAAGATTTCGTTGTTAGAATTGGTGCAACATGCCTTTCTCTCTTTTTAGTTGATAATTCTATCATATTCTTTGAACTCCTTGATTTGTTGAAAACTTTTGAATATTTCTCGTCCTCTCCCTCTGGTTTGTTAGGAAACATGGGCCTATTTCCCTCGAATTGCACATGATTTGGATGAGAGATTTTATTTGCAGATATCTCACTCTGTGATAAGCCATTAATTTCCCAAAATAGAGTAATCTCACCTGGGTTTTGAGTAACGGTCGCAATCAATTACAATCATTTTCTACGGACAAAATTCCTTACGGAAATAACGACCTCTTACGTTCAGCCATCAATTTCCAATGATGAGCATCAAATCATTTATTTGGCGGCATTGCGTGGATGAATGGCACACAAGAATGGTTCTCAGGATGATTTGAATCACCATCAAGTTTCATTGTCACGTGTAGCCCTCGGATTGGACCCAATTTATGACATTAACACGTGATTTCAGAGGTGTGATGGGGTTGTTTTGAGTTTACCCACTTTTTCCCATGAAATGCATCTAAGGATGCCATTCACCTTTGCAGGGAAACCATGGTTGAAATTTCGGGCCCGCTCAGACATTTTAACCTCTACGTTGTTTCAAAATCAGAAATCTTTCCCAACCGTTGATCTCGGCGAATGGAGATCTACATCCTTTCAATCCCGATTTTCTCTACGCCTCCACCAAATTTAATCTCTTTTTCCATTTTCAGACACTTCTCCAAATTTATTTGACTTCCAAATCATTTTAGCACTTCACTAAACCCAGAAATCTCAATTCACACCAAAAATTTAGATGGTTATAACACTTCCTATCATTAATGTAACCAATTAGCTTAAGGGTTTGGGGAGAAAAAAATTGAGTGAGAGCATTTAGGGAAATAACCATTTCTACTTTAGGGTGGTCTAAGGGAGGGTTCATGTCTATGGGTTCAAGTGACACCGAAATAAAGAGAGCCTCAACATCGTCTTCTGAAACATCCTCCAATATGGCCATAAAAAGATTATGTTCCTTACACTTGTGCCCAGGAAAATTTGTCATCACAATTATAAAAAATGCCTTTGAGTTGGCGTTTATCCATTTTGGACCTGGTCAATTTATGGATCTTTAGTGGATTATAAGGAGGAGTGGGAGTGACTGGTTTAGTGCGAGGAATAAAGGAGAGTTTTTGGTTTTGAGAAGAGACAAACTATTGTTCTTCTGTAGCTATTTTATTACTGTCCACCCAACTCTGAGGCCAAGCCATGAGGACATGGGCACAAATATCATCCTTGAGTCCAATGATAAAACATTCTTGAAAACAATCATCAGACATGCCCTCTGTACGAAAATCCAATCACTCAAAAGAGGCTATAAAGTCTTCCACTATGTCAGAGCGTTTCAACTTTGTAAAATGGCCTAAATGGTTGATGTCATTTTCAAATGTAAAAGTGTTGAACCTACACAGAATAGATCTAGCTATAAAATACTTCATACATTTTCAGAGAGAAATTGAGAAAGAAGAAGGAGAGAAAGAATGGAAGAATTCTCACTAACCGTTATGAATAATGAATAATTTACACATGATATACTCTATAAAATTCAATGAATGCACACTGGAGGAGAACCAATGCACCATGGTGGTTGTCTAGAGTGATCTAGACACACACCAACAATTATGGGAGTGCAATGCCACCTAGTCTAGTCTCTCGGGCAGTTACAGGAGTGAACTTCCACCTGGCTGAGTTAACTAGTCAACTTGATCCGGATTTAGGAGTGGAACAAACTGAAAATATATTGAATACCATAAACACGGAGATAGAAAGAATAACAAAAATATTCAATGAAAAATATCTTCTATGAAATAATGAAATAGGATGAAACTGTAAAACTACATAATTGAAACTTGCTCGAATGGTGGTAGTTATCTCTAAGAAGCGATGTGGCTACTACGCGCATCTGTCTTAGAAAAATGGATTACAATGAGGCTCCATAGGAACTTTTCATATTAATCATGAATTTCGAAACCCTAGAGATCCAAAAACCTAACCCTAGAAGGTGAAACGCCAAAAGTCATGTGGGCCCTATGAGTAAGTTGGTGTAATTTGGTACCTCAACTTCCTAGAGTCATAACTTTTGCATATGACCTGTGTTTTAGGCATGTGATAGCACATTGGAAAGGTATTTCAGAGAAGTACACATTTCTTCATTATAATATGAATATATCTACATTTTGACTATGGCGAGTCAAAAAAACATTTTTTAGGGCCTCAAAACAGCCCTGAGAGTACAACAAGATGTGTTGATATGAAAAAATACAAAATAGGCCAGATAGATTAGGCGAGAGGCCACTTGTATCCACCTGGAGAATGTGTGAGGCTTCAAACAACCCTATAAGTGTACAACTCACAATTATAAAACAATACATAAAGACGTGTTGAACAAAAATGGACATGAGGAGCCAGTTGGAATAGGTGGGTGGCCACCAATATCCATCTGGATCAATCCTCAAACCTTAGGAAGAAATGGTCTCCATTATGTTGAGTTCCCCCATAAGTTGAGGATACTTCTATTGGATTTGGCCCCAGGTGAGACACCTACCTTGGTGTATGATTTTCCCTACCTTAACAACTCGATAAACATGGATTTGTTGCTGGTGAGTGCCCTTGATCTATGTGTCCGCTTTCTGATTGGTGGATTCTTGTTCCATGTAGTTAGGGTTGAGATTTGTTGGTGTCAGTTGTTTGACGATCTCGGAGGTGTCCAATAATGGTGGGAGATTTGGCTGAAGGAGGTCCACATTGAATATTGGATGCATTCCAAGGAAGGGTGGTGTGTTGAGCTCAAAATAATTCCTACCCACCTCCTTGGTGATAGTGTAAGGCCCATAACGAAGTGTCTAAATATTTCGATGGGGCTTGGTGAAGTGCTCCTTCTGAAAATGTAACCAAAATTTGTTTCCAACCTGAAACTGGTGTGGTGCCCTATGTGTATCATGGCGTTGCTTGTACTTAGCATTGGATTTCTACAAAATCTCCTGGACCTATTGGCGGATGTGATGAATCTTCTCAATGAATATGGTGGATTTGTCAACCATACACCGATCAGGGGAAGAGTTTGTTTGTGCACTGGTAAGAGGATGTGCAACTTCAATGGGTCCCAAGGGTTGGAATCCCAGACCCACCTGAAATGGTCTATGTCTCATGGAATTATGGAGAGATTTGTTGTAACTGTGTTGGACATATGGGTGACTCTCGTCCCATGTATGTGGATGATTAGCAGTGTATATATGCAGGATTTGCACACTAATCTGATTGATGAACTCAGTTTGGCCATTGGTTTGGGGGTGGAAAGAAGTGGATTTGTGAGATTGGTGTCCATCAGAGACCAAAGACTTGACCAAAAGGTGTTGAGGAACCTGTTGTCTTGGTCAGAGATGATGGTCTGTGGTATCCCAAAGTGAACCCAAACTCGTTCGAAGAAGAGATTGGCGGTATCGGCCACTATGACAATCTTCTTATAGGCTGTGAGGATGGCCATCTTCGAAAATAGATCAATGACCACAAACACACAGTCATTTTCGTGCTTAGTGGTTGGTAAACCAGACATCTAATCCATGGAGATGGACTCCCATGGATTTTCAGGAATAGGAAGAGGGGTATATAAGCCTTGCTTCTTGATGGTTGACTTGGAAATGGTGTAGGAAATGCAAGATATGATATACTCGTTGACGTCCAGTTGAAGTTTTGGCCAATAAAAATGCTTCTGAAGGATGGCCACAATTTTCTCTATGCCAAAATATCATGCCACCTGACTGCAGTGGGCTTCCCAAATCAACTTTGCATGGTCACTTGTAGGAACACAAAGATGGAACAAGTGGCATAAGAGTTTGTCCTGAATGTGAAAATCAGTGACAGTGGAACCTGTACCCAAGAGCTAATATGTGGTGGTGAAGTTCAGATCTTACCGGTAAAGTTGGGGCCACTCTGATGTTTCATGTCCAAAGGAATGGAGCACAGTGGTAAGTGTAGCCACAAGAGGCTAACTAAGGAAGTCATCGACATTATTGGAGATACCTATATTATAATATATGTTGATATGGAACTACTGCAAGTAGGTGGACCACTTCTGATGGTAGTCGTTTTGCAATTTCCCCTGTGTCTGTATGAAGTGCAGAGGCTTGTGATCAATGTGAATGATCATCTCTATCCCTAGAATGTAATGTTTCCATTGACGACAGGCTTGTAAAATGGAATGCATTTTCTTGTCATAGGTGGGGTATTTATGAACAACATCAGAGAGTTTCTCACAATGGTATTCCACCGGATGCCCGTGCTGAGTGAGAACTGCGCCCACAACATAGTCAGATGCATCAGTCTCAATCTCGAATGGATTTTGTAGATCGGGAAAGGAGAGTATGAGAGATGAGAAAAAACGATGATTAAGATCTTCAAATTCTCATTTCTTCTCCTTCCCCCACATGAACATGGCATTACCACCACCCTTGGTCACCTAGTTGAGGGCCCAGGAAATATGGGAGAATCCCAACACGAACCGTCAGTAAACATTGGTGAGTCATAAGAAGCTTCGAAGCTCGGCCAGTGTGGTTGGGGATCACCAGTCACACATGACTTGGATATTATCTGGATCAACATGTACCCCATGATCATCAACAATGTAGCCCAGGTATCGGGCCCTATTCATGAAGAAAGAACATTTTTCAAAGTTGGCATAAAGCTTATGCTGTCGTAGTGTGTTGAAAACCTACTAAATATGTCACATGTGATCCTCCCACATTATTCTGAAGATGAGGATGTCATCCAAATATACTACCACAAAGGAGTTGGTGAAGGGTATCAATACATCGTCCATCAACTTCATGAAAGTGGTTAGTGCATTTGTTAAGCCAAAGTGAATTACTAGCCATTTGTAGAGACCTTCCTTAGACTTGAACATTATATTCCAGACATTCGTTGGTTCGATGGGAACCTGAAGGTAGATAGAATTCAGGTCAATATTGTTGAATAACGTTTCCCCCTTCATTTGGTCAAGAAGGTCATCAATCCTAGGAATGGGATAGCAGTTCATGACTGTGATTTTGTTTAAGGCTCTATAAGCAATGCAAAGTCACCAAGTATTGTCCTTTTTCTGTACCAGTACAATCAGGCTTCCGCAAGGGGAGAGGTTGGGTGTTATGTGCCTCTTTTGAGTAATCTCTTGGATTTGAAGCTTGATTTCATCATTCTCCATCAACGAGTGTTGATAGACTAGTCCATTAGGTAGAGGTGCGTCGGGGGTCAGATAAAGTAGATGCTTGACTTGGCACTGTGTCAGTACCCCTGTAGGTGAGATGAAGATGTCTCTATATTCTTCCATGATCCCATCCACTTGCTTCCTCTGCAAAGAGAGGTGTTGTGTAGAGGTCACATATGTGGTAATGACCTTCTAGTTACTATGAGAATGGATCAAAAATAAGATGAACTTCCCAGTCTGTGAAATGACCTTACTGCATTGCTTAGCAGATATTAAAGAGATAGAAGTAGGTCGTGCCACCTCTGGAATCCTGTACAATTGTCTACCCAAAGTAATAATAAAATTATGGGGTCTAGAATCATACACATCATGACACTTTGTAACACCCTATTTCCCCCAGTCTGTAAAAATAACTATATTGGCCAAGAACTATGGAAAACTCAAAGAGGTGAATGTTTGATTTGATGGACCTTTGTAGAAAAGGTCGATGAATGTAAATTATGTTATGAATATGTGTTGCATGACTGCTGGGAGGGGGATGTCCTAAAAGAGACCACGATGGCTAATGAGAGGTAGTGGAAGGGACCTGGAATGGTTGCATTAACTTCCACCGAGTCAGTACCATACTGGTTTTTACTTGTTCAAAGACCAAAGCAACTCTCTGGCCCTGGAATGGATTTACCGTTAGATTGGTAGGTGGGGAGGCTCCTCAATAGATAATGAGGGGATGGGGGTGAACCTCCCATCCGTAAAATCTCCCAGACCTGACCACAGATGGAAAAATTCGTGCCACATGCAATCTTGCAGAGAAAAAGGCAAGAGAGGAAGTGTGGTAATAGAGTAGAGAGGAAGAGAGCGCACGTGATAGCGATCACGGAAGAGAGCTGGAGAAAAATATGGAAACACAAAGAGTTCTTAACATAGGATAAGGAGAGTAACCTTCGTCCTTGACTTCCATTGAGCTGGAAGCAGAAGACTGAATCTCAAAGCATCGTGGTCTAGCTCAGGGGTGGCTAGTGTTAAATCTGTTTGGAGTCACTGAGCCTAGGGTTGGGTGGAAATGAGTACCCCTCTCAGCAGTCGTGTCACACCTGGTATTTCTGATAAGTGTTTATATCTTGCATCTTGAATTGAATATCCTGGAAGCATGCTCATGTTTGTACACTCATAAATGGTTTCTATATAGAAGTGTTTGCCTGGTGTTTTGATTGGAAATAATGGATGCATGCTTATAGTTATATGATCATAATCGATTTATGTATAGAATGAATAAGTTCAGATTACGAGTCTGTTCCCTTGAGAGTTGTTCCATCTACTTGACTCACGCTATGTCCTGGTTTGATTTCCCGAAGGCACCTCCTCCCGGGAAGTTTCCTCGCATTCCAGAGATGGAGTGAGTTCCTTGAAAAGACTATCGTTATAGTAAACCCACGAGTTTACTTTACCCCTGTCAAAAAGTTCATAGCTCAACGAATTAGGAAGTCTTTTCAGTAAGGAAACCAATCCTAGGTATTATTACCCAAGAATCCTCAGAAGGATCATGTGATCGGAGTCTGGAAACCTTGTACAAGAAAGAGTATTTCTCTCAGGTTTTGGCAACTCGGCACTGGGGAGACCAAAGGGAAAGACCCCTCGTCCTTGCAAGTCACGAAATCCCAGTATGTGAAACCGCAAATCGGTTTAGCATGAATAGGTTTCAGTGATTCCACAGCCGGGAAACCAAATGGCAAGACCCCTCATCTTTGCCAGTCACGAAATCCCAATATATGAAACCCCAAATCGGTTTAGCATGAATAGGTTTTGGCGTTTCAGCACCCAGGAAACCAAAGGGTAAGACCCCTCATTTTCGCTAGTCATGAAATCCCGATATACAAAACCCTGAATCAGTTTAGCGTGAATATTTTTTAGCATTTTGGCACACGAGAAACCAAAGGGTAAGACCCCTCATTTTTTCCAGTTGTAAAATCCCGGTATATGAAACCCTGAATTGGTTTAGCGTGAATAGGTTTTGGTGTTTCGGCACACGGGAAACCAAAGGGAAAGACCCCTTGTTTTCGCAAGTCGTGAAATCTCGGTACCTGAAACCCTTCTATGTGGATGAGCCCTAGGTCACTGGACAAGGTCTTGTGGTAGGAAGGAGGAGTCCCGAAAGAATCTGGACCACCCATTTGGAGGGATACATGGCGAAGATCTAAAGCCATCGAGGTTCTGGAGATCGGGGAAACATGAATGAAGACCCCGCCAAAATCCCAAAAGGTAGAATGTCGAGATTTAATCTAGGCCATTGATCAAGTCAATGATCTTGACCGTAGATCCGAATGACACCTTTATTTTGAGTCCCGAGGTTTAAAAAGGGAAAGGAGGAATGCTTACATTACGATTTCCCAAAACGTGAAACCCCAAAATCATTTAGAGGAATAGCACCAGGTCATAGGACCGGTCGTATGAAAAGAGACCCAAGGGAGGAGCTAAGGATCTGTTAGACCCTTTCAGGTTTTGGCATTTCGAAAGACAGAGAATAGGGGAAGGCTTGCATCGCGATTCCACAAATCGCGAAAGTTGGAAGCACCTTTTTTGTAAGGCCTGTGTTCATAGCCAATGATCACATGGAGGAGGATAAGGGAAGGGATGGTTTGTGCTAGGCCCCATAGAAATTCAGGGATTCTGTCCCTCGAAGAAAAGATGAAAAGAAAAGGAAAATCTTAGTTGTCATAGTGGGTGTGTGACAAATTGGTATTAGATCATGGTTACAACACTTGGCCTGCTTGGGCTCATGAACGAGTTGCACATAAAATCCATTTGAAGTACTCTTAAAAAGGAGTAACCATCTACCTTAACCCCCTTTATCAAAAGTCGAATTTAAGAATGAAAATTTCCTATTGTGTGTATGCATTTGAAGAATATGAATTATGCGTTGATTGTGAATGAATATAATGTTGACTAACAACAAGTGTTTTTCTTGCACAACAAGTAGACGATCAACCACAGGAAACTGCAGACGCATAGAATGGTGACACACCATGAAGTGGGGGATGGCTCCCACAATAGAGACAAAGAGTCTAACGAAAGGAGAGCGGTAGAGACCCCACCAAATCTAGTTGAGACTGTGAGAAGCCTCATGGTCGAACTACAGAGCTACAAGGCCGACAACGAGAGGTTTATAAAAGAGAAAGAGAAGCAAACGGAAATTAATCCAGTCTTGCTGCAAAGTTTATCTGACATACAAAGACAATTGCAGTATGGACCTAACACCAGTCACATGGACCAACGATAGACAAAGAGAAGTCAAATCCCACCAGGGATGCGGAAACATGGTCCTTTAAGTGGCCACACTGGGAGGATAACGTCGAGAAACGTTCACCCCAAAGATAAGGGACAAGCATCGAACGATTCCTCTGGAAAGGAAACTGGTGACTCAGAGGGATCTAGGGATCTTCTAGTAGCAGAACTAGTTTTTATTCCTGAAGAAAATGGAAGAAGAGAAATCATTCCAAAAATCATAATCTCGAAGAATTCAATAAGGCCAAACCACCCTCTTTCGACGGTTAAATAAAGAAGGGAGAGGAAGCAGAGGCTTGTCTTCTCGGACTAAAGAAGTATTTCAGAGTCCATGACTTCTCGAAAAACTTGAAGGCCCGAGTAGCCACTTTCAACCTGAATGGGAAGGCTTCCATTTGGTGGGAAGACCTTAAGAATGTAAAAGGGATTCACGAAGAGGACCTATATTGCGAACGGTTTGAGAAATACTTTAGGAAGAAGTATCTTTCGGAAAAGTATTTCGACGAAAAGACTAAAGAATTCTATGAACTCAAGCTGGGGAAACGCACCATAGAGGAATATGTCAGCAGATTCCTTAATTTTTTGAGTTACGTACCCTATATAAAAGTAGAAAATGCAAAGGTGCAATGATTCATCAGTGGCCTACCTAAGGACTATCAGAACAGGATTGAGTTCAACGATCCAAAGACCCTAGAAGACACTATCCGAAAGACAAGATATTGTTATGAACAGCTTGGGCATTGGACAAAACCTTATGAAGGTTGGAAGCAGAAGAATAGTTCGAGATTCCAGAAAAAGGGGTTTAAATCCACAAGATTTAAAAACTATAAAAAGGACTCAAGGATGAGCTTCCCAACCTGAAGTGTACACCAAAAAAATTTCCCCTCCCAGAGCGGAAATAAACCTTTTGGATCTACTCCAGGAAAGATTGATAACTCGAAGAAAGAACCCTTGAAATTTTGGGGTTGTGGAGAAGAACATATACTAAGGGACTGCCCGCACTGACAACAGGACATTCGGAGAATTTACAATGTTCAAGAAGCTACCACTGTCAGTGACGTGACCAAGAGCATGCCGCAAATTTATGCAACCCTGGATCGTATGACCTGTTACTGGACTGTTACCATATAAAGCCATACTGGACTGTTACCATCAAAACTTAGAATGCGTAAGTGAAGAAGGAAGAAGGACAACCCTTCAAGGGATCCAAAAACTTGTCTCGGTGAGACGAATATCAGCTCTTCAAATGAGAAAGTATTGTAGAAAGGGATGTCCACTATATGCGATACAAGTGTTGGAATCAATTAAAGATGAAAAACCAAGCCTTGAAGACCACCCCACACTAAGAGAATATAGATATGTATTTCTAGAAGAGGTACCGGGTCTACCTCCGAGAAGGGACATTGACTTCTCGATAGAACTTGCACTAGGAGTAGTGCCAATGTCTAGGACACCCTGTAGAATGAGCACACCTGAGCTAGTTGAGCTTAAAATACAACTAAAAGAAATGATGGACAAAGGCTATAACCGACCGAGTGTGTCCCCATGGGGAGCACCAGTTCTGTTTGTGAAGAAGAAAGATGGTACCCTTCGACTATGCATAGATTATAGACAACTCAATAAGGTAACCATAAAGAACAAGTACCCCTTACCCAGGATCAATGACCTGTTTGATCAATTGGGAGGTGCTTCCATCTTCTCAAATATTGACTTGAGATCTGGATACCATCAAGTCTAAATCAAGGGTGAATACATCCACAAAACTACCTTCAGGATGAGATATGGTCACTATGAGTTCGTGGTAGTACCATTTGGATTGACCAATGCACCTGCCACTTTTATGTGCTTGATGAAAAATGTGCTCAGCAAATTCCTAGACAAAGTTGTACTGGTTTTTATTGATGATATATTAATTTACTCCAAGAATAAAGAGGAACATGAGGAACATGTTAGACTTGTGCTTCAAGTTCTAAGAGAACATCAGCTCTATGCCAAATTTAGCAAGTGAAACTTTTTCCAGAAGAAAATACATTACTTGGGCCATGTCATATCTGAATATGGAGTAGCAGTAGACCCTGACAAGATCCAGTCTATCATGGAATGGCCTACCCCAAAGGATGTTTCAGATATCAGATCCTTTATGGGCTTAGAAAGATACTATAGGAGATTTATAAAAGGATTCTCCAAGATTGGTTGTCCAGTCACTACTCTCTAGAAGAAGGGAGATAAATTCACGTGGATACAAGAATGTGAAGAAACATTTCAATCCCTAAAACATCTACTGACCCACACACCTGTGTTGAAGATCGTCGATCCCGAAGTTGACTTCTTCATGTGCACAGATGCCTGCAAGGAAGGGCTCGAAGGAGTCCTTATGTAAGGAGGAAGTGTAGTCTACTATGAATCCCGAAAATTGAATGAGCACAAAGCCAACTACGTGACCCATGATCTAGAGTTGGCCGCCATAGTGCATGCCTTAGAAATGTGGAGGCATTACCTCCTGGGAAGGAAATTTGTACTTATGACAGACCACTATGGATTGTGATATCGGTTTGACCAACCAAAGCTCAATGCCAGACAAGCTAGGTGGATGGCCCTCCTTAGTGAGTTTGATTTTTAAATCAAACATGTTAAAGAAAGGAAAATAAGATGGTCGATGCCCTTAGTAGAAGTATGAAAACTATTCACCTGGCAGTGGTGAGCACCTGTGAGACGAATGTCAAAGAAAGAGTCAGGAATGCACAAGAAAGAGACACATTCTTCCAGACCGTGACCTCTTACCTGGAGAAAGAACCCACATGGATAAAGTGTGAAGGATACAAGATGATAGATGAAGGTCTGCTAACTTACAGAAATAGAGTGTATATTCCAAATTGTGACAACTTGAAGAGGTTCATAATGGATGAACTACATAAAAGACCATATACTGGTCAACCAGGATACCAGAAGATGATCACGGCCACCAAGAAACAATTCTATTGGCCTAGATTGAAGAAAGACATAGCCGAGTACTTAGCCAAATGCATATAATGCCAACAGGTTAAAGCAAAACACTGACACCCAACATAATTATTACAACCTCTACCAATCCCAGAATGGAAATGGGAAACCATTTCCATGGACTTCATCACCGGATTACCAACATCAACCAAACAGACTGACACCATCATGGTAGTGGTGGATAAATTGAGCAAGTCCGCCCATTTTATCCCCATTAAATCGACTTGCAAGGCAATAGATATCACCATCATATTCATGAAGGAGATATTCATACTACATGGTATGCCTAAAAAGATCGTGTTTGACAAAGACACGAAATTTACTTCCAACTTTTGGAAATCCTTGATGGCTGGTATAGAGACCAAATTATTGTTTAGCACAACCTATCATCCTCAAACCGATGGAAAAACAGAAAGAGTGAACCAAATATTAAAAGACATGATAAGAATGCATGTAATGCATCAACCTCGAAAGTGGGAAGATTACCTGCCACTAGTGGAATTCGCCTACAACAATGGCTACCAAGAATCCCTGAAGACGAGTCCTTTCAAAGTCCTCTATGGTAGGCCATGCAACACTCCAGTCAGTTGGAGTAATCCCATAAACATAATTACTATTGGACCCGACATGTTGAAATAAATGGAACAACAAGTGATTCAGATAAAACAAAATATAAAGGTTGCCCATAACAGATAGAAAAGTTACACTGACCGAAAGAGAACTCCAAGAGAATTCAAGACAGGAAACCACATATATCTCACAGTTAGACCCAGGAAGAGTTCCCTAAGGATGGGATATTGTGCCAAGTTGTCACCTTGGTATTGTGGACCCTTTAAATTTCTAGATAGAGTGGGACCTGTAGCCTATAGGCTAGCATTTCCTCCCACCGTAAAAGAACATAATGTTTTCCATGTTTCATTATTGAAGAAATATGCACAAGATTCTAATCATATAATTGACTGGTCTGTGATCTAGGTGGAACCGGAAGGAGAATTCCTACCATAACCTCAATGCATACTATACAGAAAGGAAACCCCACTCAGGAACCAAACCATTACACAGGTCAAGGTGTAGTGGAAACATTTTGGCCCAGATGAGGCTACATGGGAAATGGAAGATGCCATGAAACAAGCATATCTGATTTTGTTTACTGTTGTACATACATGTCATATTGATAGATAGAACATCGAGGATGATGTTCCTTTAAGGGGGAGGGAATTGTAACACCCTGTTTCCCACAGTCTGTAAAAATAACTATATTGGCCAAGAACTATGGCAAACTCAAAGAGGTGAATGTTTTATTTGATGGACCTTTGTATAAAAGGTCGATGAATGTAAATTATGTTATGGATATGTGTTTCATGACTATTGGGAGTGGGATGTGCTAAAAGAGACCACTATGGCTAATGAGAGGTGGTGGAAGGGACCTGGAATGGTTGCGTTAACCTCCACCAAGCTAGTACCGTACTGGTTTTTACTTGCTCAAAGACCAAAGAAACTCTCTAACCCTAGAATGGATTTCCCATTAGATTGGTAGGTGGGGAGGCTCCTCAAGAGTTAATGAGGGGATGGGGGTGAACCAACCATCCATAAAATCTCCCAGACCTGTCCATGGATGAGAAAATTTGTGCCACATGCAATCTTGCAGAGAAAAAGGAAAGAGAGGAAGTGTGGTAAGAGAGTAGAGAGGGATAGAGCGTGGGCGACAAGGATCGTGAAAGAGAGATGGAGAAAAATCTAGAGACACAGAGAGTTATAAACATAGGATAAGGAGAGTAACCTTCTTCCTTGACTTCCATTGAGCTAGAAGTAGGAGAATGAATCTCAAAGCATCGTGGTCTATCTCAGGGGTGGCTAGTGTTAAATCCATTTGGAGTCACTGAACCTACGGTTGGGTGGAAACGAGCACCCCTCTCAGCAGTCACGTCACACCTGGTGTTTCTAATAAGTGTTTATATCTTTCATATTGAATTGAATATCCTGGACGCATGCTCATGTTTGCACACTCATAAATTGTTTTTGTATAGAAGTGTTTGCCTGGTGTTTTGATTGGAAATAATGGATGCATGCTTATACTTATATGACCATAATCGGTTTATGTATAGAATGAATAAGTTCATATTATGAGTCCGTTCCCTTGATATTTGTTCCATCTACTTGACTCACACTATGTCTTGGTTTGATATCCCGAAGGCACCTCCTCCCGGGAAGTTTCCTCGCATTCCAGAGACGGAGTGAGTTCCTTGAAAATACTATCGTTATAGTAAACCCATGAGTTTACTTTACCCCTATCACAAAGTTCATAGCTCGGCAAATTAGGAAGGATTTTTAGTTAGGACACCAAGCCTAGGGATTATTACCCAAGAATTCTCTGAAGGATCATGTGATCGAAGTCTAGAAACCTTGTACAAGAAAGAGTAGTTCTCTTAGGTTTCGACGTTTCGGCACCCGAGAGACCAAAGAGAAAGACCCCTTCTCTTCGCCAGTCGTTAAATCCCAGTATGCAAAACGCCAAATCAGTTTAGCATGAATAGGTTTCACTATTTCAGCACTCGGGAAACCAAAGGGAAAGATCCCTCATCTTTGCCAGTCGTGAAATCCTAGTATACGAAACCCCGAATCATTTTAGCGTGAATACGTTTCAGTGTTTCTCCACCTAGGAAACCAAAGGGTAAGACACCTCATTTTCGCTAGTCACGAAATCCTGGTATACGAAACCCTGAATCAGTTTAGCGTGAATAGGTTTCGGCGTTTTGGCACCAAGGAAACCAAAGGGAAAGACCCTCATTTTTGCCAGTCGTGAAATCCTGGTATACGAAACCCCGAATCGGTTTAGCATGAATAGGTTTCAGCGTTTCAGCACCTGGGAAAACAAAGGGAAAGACCCCTCATTTTTGCAAGTCGTGAAATCCCGATACCTAAAACCCCAATGCACTCTATGGATGAGCCCTAGGTCACCAGACAGGGTCTTGTGGTAGGAAGGAGGAGTCCTGAAAGAATCTGGACCACCCATTTGTAGGGATGTGTGGAAAAGATCTAAATTCGTTGGGGTTATGGAGATCGAGGAAATAGGAGTGAATACCCCACCAAAATCTCGAAAGGTAGAATTCCAGGATTTAATCTGGGTCATTGATCAATTCAACGATCTAGACCATAGATCTGGATGACACCAGGCCTTCGAGTCCCAGGGATTAAAAAGGGAAAGGAGGAATGCTTACATCACGATTTCCCGAAATGCAAAACCCTGAAATCATTTAGAGGAATAGCACCAGGTCATAGGACCGGTCGTATGAAAAGTGACCCAAGGGAGGAGCTAAGTATTTGTTAGACACTTTCAGTTTTCGGCATTTCGAAAGACTGATAATAGGGGAACGCTTGCATCGCGATTCCCTGAATCGTGAAAGCTGGAAGCTCCTTTTTTGTAAGGGATGTGGTCTTAGCCAATGATCACATGGAGGAGGATAAGGGAAGGGATGGTCTTTGCTAGGCCCCATAGAAATTCGGGGATTCTGTCCCTCAAAGAAAAGACAAAAAGAAAAGGAAAATCTTAGTTGTTGTAGTGGGTGTGTGACAAATTGGTATCAGAGCATGGTTACAACACTTGGCCTACTTGGGCTCATGAACGGGTTTTCATAGTGGGTGTGTGACACACTTACACAAATATGGTTTTCCTAAAATAAAATAAAAAACTTCAAGGGGAGAAATATCACACAGTACCTCATCTTTGAAAGGCTTGATGTCATAAGACAGACATCACTATTGGCTTACATGGAGATCTCTTCCTTGATGAAGCCATATGATGGTGCAGGGTTGTGGGTCCAGTGTCATTGGTAGGTTCAACCGCTTGATGACCTCTACTGAAATTAGGTTCTTTGGACAACTGTTGTCGATAATGGAGTGAATTGGAGCCCCCTTGACCCACATATACGAGTGAAAGAGGCGTTCCCCTTCCTCTAGTTCTTCTTATTCGCTTGTCCAGAATTTGGTGGTAATGACTATGGAACCAGGTTCAACATCGATAATCCATGTCCCTCATTCAATATTTTACTCAAAATAAGAATTGGCCTCTAATGCAGAAGCCTTCATCTTGACCATGAGGGACTACTTAGAGTGGCATTCGCCGGGGTTGTGCCAAGGACTTTTATGGTAGTCGTATCATTTTCCTGTGTCCTTCTTGATATTTTTGTTTCCCTTCTTGTGTTGTGGCTTGGATGGATTGTCCTGAGGGAGGCCATCGTGTCTTGGTCCCCTGCTATGTGGGTTGGGGTTTCCTTTTCCCTGCTTCGGCTGTGAGGGGTTTGCAGATCAAAACTCTCGTCGTTTCTGCTTAAATTTCTACTCGATCTTGACAATGTATCTATAAGTTGTGCCCAATGAGGTGATGTCCAGGAACTCCATTTTTGTTTGAATGTATCTATGCAAACAACTCGGGTATTTGAGAACTAGATGACGCTCAGAATATTTGATACCCAATTTGGTGCAGAGGGTATGGAAAATATTGGTGAAGTATAGTACTGTCTGGTCCCTTTCTTGACTTAGGGTGGTCCATCCAGTGCACTGGTCCTCGTAGCTTCCAATAGGGTAGTATTGTTCTTTAATATCATCCTATAAGGAATCCCATGTAGGGGGCACCACAAAAATTGCATATTCCTCCACGACCCTTTGCTCAAAGTAGGTATGCCACCAATCTTTAACATGGGGAACGACCTTGAGGAGTGAAAAAGTGATCTTTTCCCAATCAGAAAAATTGTGCATCAAAAAATTTCCTTCGATCATATTTAACCATTTATCTACAACATTCACATCTATCAGTCCTTCAAATAATGGAATATTAAAATTTTCATGTAACTTAAAGGGGGTTGCATGGCCGCCTGATGAAGATGCTTTTCCCATGGGAAATCGTCGAAGGATCTGCACAAAGTTGTCCATCATTTTGTTCCTTTTTCATGCGAGAGAGTCCTCGAGCAAAATTTTAATAGGATCTCCTGCTCCATAATATTTATTTTTGTCTCCCATGGGTTGTTGTCGGGTTCAGTGTGGTCAATCTGGTAATGGCTCAATTGGTTCGATTCCCAACTTCTTGTACCTAGACCTTGTCAGGGACATGCATGAAGAAAAATAAATGAAGAGAAGACCGCTCTGATACCACTAATTCAATATTAGGAGAGGAACGAACTAATTATAGAATGAATACCATAAACATAGAGATAGGAAGAATAACACAAATATTCAGTGAACAATATCTTGTATTAAATAATGAAATAGGATGAAACTGTAAAACTGCAGAACTGAAACTTGCTCGAATCATGGTAGCTATCTCTGAGAAGAGATGTGGCTACTACGCACATCTGTCTGAGAATAATGGATTAAAATGATGCTCCATAGGCCCTTTTGATATTACTCATGAATTCCAGAACCCTAGACATCCAAAAACCTAAACCTAGAAGGTGAAATGCCAAAAGTCATGTGGGCCCTATGGGTAAGTTGGTGTAATTTGGTACCTCAACTTCCTAGGGTCATAACTTTTGCATACGACCTTTTTTTTAGGCACGTGATAGCCCGGTGGAAAGGTGTTTCATAGAAATACACATTTCACTACCAGACTCTGACTTCGTCTATATTTTGACTATGGTGAGTCAAAAAAACAATGTTTAGGGCCTCAAAACATCCCTGAAAGTACAACAAGATGTGATAATATGAAAACATAAAAAATATGACAGTTGGATTAGGCGAGAGGCCACCTGTATCCACCTCGAGAATGTGTGATCCTTCAGACATCCCCGAAAGTGTAGAACTCATAGTTATAAAATAGTACAGAAACACGTGTTGAACAAAATGGACACGAGGAGGCAGTTGGAATAGGTGGGTGGCCACCAATATCCATCTGGATCACAACTAGTCTTTATTTAACTGACTAAATAGAGTGTAGTGAGGATTATATCAAGGATTCAAGGATAATGCACCAGTATGGTGATGATCCCAAGGAAAGTGCACATTAGCGTGATGATGATCCCAATGTTGCATGGTGAAAAAACCAATGTAGCATCTAAACTCAACTCAACTAGTTAAACTGAAGTGTCAACTGAAAGAGAATATTCTCTAGGTGGAACATCCTCCCCTAAAATATAGGAGACTGGATAATGACTAATTATGACTAATAAACAAGGAAAAACCTAAGGAAAAATAAATCCTAGGTGTGTTTGAAGTAACTCCAACACCCCCCCAATGAATGGGTCCCGACAACGAGGCCATGCTAGGTACCCAAATACAAAATATACATTGAAATAAAGTGAGGAAAGATGGAA
>ML780473.1:223544-266855 GCA_009831015.1 Picea engelmannii
AATGTATGTAAAAAGAACTATAGTTTGTAGGAAACTATGTCCTTCACTCCAAGACGACTTCGTAAAGAATGGAACTTCTACTCAGTGAAGGTCATGGTGAAGATGTCTACCATATGTTTTGTTGAAGGAAAGAATTGTAGGTTGATGATCCCCTCGTGTAATAAGTCCCATATGTAGTTCATGTGGATCTCGATGTGCTTCATTCACTACCTCTGAACTGGATCTCTGCAAAACTTCAGAGTTCTTTGGTTGTTACACCAGATGACAATCGGTCGATGAAACTAAATTCCCAATCAGTGAGAAAAAGATGTAGCCACATAGCCCAAATCATTATGTTAACAACCCCTATGTACTTTTCCTCGAATGAAGATGGAGAAATGGAATATTTCTTCTTTCTCGACCAACAAATAGGCCCAGAACCAAGACTGAATGAGTAACCAAATGTGGACTTGCGATCAGTGTCATTGCCAACCCAATCAGAATCAGTAAACCTAATGAGATCTAATGTAGATTCTCCTACATAATGAATCCCAAAGGTGATGGTGCCCTATACGTATCGAAGGATACACTTTGCATCCTTACAATGTAGCTCATGTGGCTTCTGCATGAACCTAGAAACCGTGCCAACTGCATAGGAGAGGTCTAGTCTAGAGTGTGTGAGATATAAAAATCTCCCCACTAGTTGTTTGTATAGTGTGTTGTAAACCAATCAAGTGTCCCCGACATCCTCAAGCTTGACTCCTAATAGGGAAGGAGTTGGAGAAGACTTTTAGTATGTCATGTAAAATCTCTCAAGGAGATCTTGTGCTTACTGGGCCTGAGGAAGTTTGATGCTTGATGCATCCTGACTGATCTCAATTCCAAGGAAGAAGTGTAGCGGACCCATGTATGTCATCAAAGACTTGTCATGTAGTTTCCTTTTGACTGCAACAGTCGTTGAATTTGAGCAACCGGTGATCAACAAATCATCAACATATAGAACTAAAAGTAGAAGTGAATCAATTGTCCTGACCAGGTAGACATTCATGTCTAATTTACAACATACAAAGTTTTGTGACAATAGGTAGGAGTCCAACTTGGCATACCATTCCCTTACAGCCTACTTGAGGCCATAAAGGGACTTCTTTAGTCGATGGACCAAAGATGATTCTTGCATAAATCCTTGGGGTTGCTCCATATAGATCTCCTCAGATAGATCGTTGTGAAGAAATTCATTATTCACATCCATCTGATGGAATTCCCATCCCTTGGCTCCCGCAATGGAAATTTCCAATCGTATGGAATCCATATTCTCTACTAGAGTGAAGGTTTCATCATAGTTAATGCCATGCACTTGTTGAATGACTTTGGAAAAAAAATTGTCTTTGTATATGATAATTTGTCCACCCGTTGTTGTATTGGTCCTATAGACCCATCTACATCTGAAACGTCTCCTCCCAGAAGAAAGGGGAACCCGAACCCAAGTCTATTTCTCGAGGAGGAAGTTGTACTCCTCCTGCATGGTGGATTCCCAAAAGGTATTTCCATCATCCTCTCCATAAGACTATGTATTTGAAGACTGAAACAAGAAAATATTCTTGGACGGAAATGGTTCAAGTGGCAGTGAGTGCAACAGGAGGCTCCTTGAAATCAGATCGATTCCTCCTAGTATTGGTTGGATCACCAACAAGATCCCCTACATCTTGGAGAGTAGTATCTTCCCACTTGAGCCTCTGCTCTGGCTCTGCAACTGCATTAGGATGATCTGACTCTACATCTGGCTATAATGACTCTGAATTTGAATCATATGATTCCTTTGAATTAGAATTCTTATCTGAAGAATATTTGACATGTGCATGCTTGTTGCCACAGGGGCAGGCCCAGGGTTCAACGCTACAACAATGCACCAACAAAACCCTAACTACCACCCCTTTCAGCAACACCTGTGAAAGAGATGAAGTCTCACCCGAGGTAGAGGCAAGGGTGGTTGCAGGACTCAGATGTCTATAGCCTTAGCTGGGACATAGATCTGTGATTCTAACATTTAATAGAGAACTTAGCAGTAAACATTCATCAACATTCAGTTCATGGAAACAATGCAGACAAACCCTAATTATAAAGCATCACAATATCCAACCAGTTCTAGCATATAACAACAAGTAGCATGACAAAACAGATTAGGTCTTAATAGATTCATCACTAAGCATATGTATATCAGTCAGATATAACATCCATTCATATTATTAAGCACTAAGAATCAACAAATCATTCATCTATATCATAGCAAGTTACACATAAACACACCAACACATCGCACAAAGTAGAGAAACACAACATATATGTGGTTCACCCCCCCCCCCATTGGGCTACATCCACCAATTCTTCTTCTCTTCTATTATATTTTGTTAATTAGTTACATGCACAGAGCCTCAAAAACCCTACTCTGCATAGCACAGGAAATTTGTGTGCACCTCGCTCAATCCTCCTTCCCTGAGCTAGGTTACAGAACTAAGCCTTCTACGGTCACTTGCACTCATCTCTACAAGATTTACACATTATGCACATAGCACTTACAATCCTTCGATCACATAGATCGATCACTAGAACTTAGCACATTGGCCTAACATCACATAGATTCCCCTCCTTACATTTCCTATACATCTATTTATACTTTAAAAAATAGGCCTAAACATGGGTAAACCCATGGGTCGACATCCCATAGCCATTACATAAGCCCAAACGAAAAAAAGGACCGAAAAAGGGGCCGAGATCCCATGATCTCTGCTTCATTTTGCACTCCTCTTTCGACAGGCTGTCGAAGTCCCAAAATGGGTCAAAATTGACCAAGGATCTCCTAACACATGGTTAAGGGCCAACATGCCCCCAACACTTGGTCAAGGGCTAACAAGCCCTGAACACTCACTTGTGACTCATCCTGATTCACTCTGATCCGGGTATTTCTCCTTCAAAATCCTCTAGCTTGGCTCGAGCTGCTTTGACTTGTTGTTGTGCCATGGCCTCCTTTTCAACGAACTCTTGGATGACTACCTCGTTCACGGGTCCTTCTAGGTGTTGTTCTGATGTAGCAACAACTTTATCTATTTCTTCTCCTCGACCTTCGATCTCTGTGAACAGTTGGTAAGCCTCATCATGTACAGGTTGGATTCTTTGAGTTACTTCCATGAATTTTCTCTGAATGGTGTGAGCCTGATGTTGGGTAGTGTGTTGCTCCTGGGATCATTTCATTCTTTCCACAACTAACAGGGGCTTCAACTGCACCTGTATTGTCTCTTCTTACTACTTTGTCTTCTGGATTTGTGACTCTAGTGCCTTTAGTTATGCATTCTCAATGAGTTTCTCATAATTCTAGGCACTGTGGTCACTTATTTTCTTACATTCCATGTCAAAATCTTTTATTCTCTCGACTATGGTCCTGGAAGTCGCTTCTCTTTGATCTCTGACATCCTGTGGAGTGTTGGGTACTGTGAGGAGCTCTAAATATGTTATTCTTTGTTGTAGTTGTTGGATGGATTCCACGAGGTTCTCTACTTGATGCTCAACCTGGTATTATGTCTGTGGCTCTAAGCCTATCTTAGAGCAAAGTGCTTTGTTGATTTCTTATTTTACCTCAAGTTTCCCTGCAAGCAACTATTCATTTTCTTCCTGCATTTACGCTTTATCTTCATCCAACTTTGTCTGGAGAGAAATATTCTCCTGCTCTGCAACTCAACATTGTTCTACAAGTACTCCTTGTACTTGCATCAAATCTTGGTTGGATTGTTATATTTCCTCGTGTGCTCATCAAAGGTGAGCTTCGATTGCATCTGCTAGGCGGTGGAGTTGGGATGGTTCATCTCCCAATTCTTATTCTCACGATGGAAGGGGCATAGTGGAAACTGCACGATTGGACTGAAGAGCCTATTGTACCCCTCGGAGCATGACCTCAATTCTATCATACATTTCCTCCTACTTTACTCCTTGTTTCTCTGTGATTTCTAGTGAAGCGTTGTTTAGAGCTGCTATGATGAAGTCAAAGTCATGAGGAGTAAGTGTATTCGGCATCTTGGTCACGGTGGCTCTTGATTTCTTTCGGGAAGAAGGTTTCGGTGGAGAAACCTTCCTCTTCTTCAAAGGGTTAGCCTCATCTCTCGGTGGTGTTACTTCGCCTTTATTTTGTTCAGATTCTTTGTCCTTCATATCTTCTACATCGCCATCACCTCCTCTGTCAGGTGATATGGAAGAAGTCTTCCCTGAGGCACTGCTTAAATCTTGGACCTCTTCAATATTCTGTCTTCTGTTGGTTCCATGTGTGTCCTGTTCTTTTTGAGTGGTCTCCAGGTTGTCCAGTTCATGATCAGACATCTCTACAGGGTCGGCGGGGATAAGGAGATATACGGACCAGTCCATAGTGATCTCCTCCAGGTCCTCTTCTGTAATTTTATAGTATGACTAGAGTTGTTCCTTGTGTTCATTGTCTCATGTTGTAATGTAAATAAAATGTCGATATGCGCTAAACTTCATCAGGGGTCAGAACCTATGTAAGGTGTTTGGAGTCATGCCAGGCTCAACTTCAATGGCCTTCTTTAGCTGAGGGATGATCTTTGAGTTCTTTCCCTTTGTCCTGGTTAGGCATTTGTACGGGGCGAGCATGTTGTGTTTTTTGCAATCTCTAAGGTTGAAGTAACTGAACTTCAACATTGTGATCTCATCCTACTGTGTGCGAACTTTGTGTATCCCCTTCGACAGGTACGCAGTGACCATGGTGTACTCGAAATATATGGGTACACTATCATGACTTACCGTGTTGGCTAGAGCCGAGATATATTTGGGTACTATAGATGGGATCAACTTCGCATTGGATAGGTCATATTTGTGTTTGGTTCATTTTTCTGTTGACGATCAGAATGATCTAGCTCTGCAAGCAGTCGATGGAGAGGCTTGCATTCCTCTTGTCGATGACGCTTGTATACCTGTAGACATCCACATTTCTATTTTGGTCATGAGTTCAATGAGAAATTCCTCAACAATTTTCTCTACCGCGCTGAACTCGTTCTACATACATGCTCGGGGTTGAAAGTCTCGGGTCAGAGAGTAATCTCTCAATGCAATGGGATATATGGAAAAAGCGTGATGATCACTATGTGAAAATCAACTAATCAATAGGCTCAAATTCACGGTTAGTGAAAGTGTTCTTGGTACATGGCACGATGGGATAAATAGATACTTGGTAACCGATCTCTTGCAATGGGTAAGAAGCCTTCTTTAACTCAGTTATGTCCATTACGACGCAGTCCCAATGGTCTTGTGGCAAGATTTCTAACCATCAATGCCTTTCTTCTTGTTCGGGGCATCATTCGAACAATTATACTATCTCTAATGGCTATATTGCTTCACCATGGTGAAGTGCCATGTGACGTTGTTCTGGTATTCTAGCAAAGCTCCAATTTTGTAAATGTTCCTTATACGAAGTTCCCTTGGGAACATTTTGTAACTTTTTAATATTAGCTCTCTTCTTACTTAGTTTTCTATCCTTCTTTCCAGTGAGCTTCATCTTGGAATTCCTTTTTCCATTCTAATTCTTATATTCTTTTGGCATAGTAGCTTCACGTTCTTGATATTATCTCCTAGAAATCAAGGGTAATACTTCATCTATATCTGGAATAGGTACTGTAATATTCTGTGGGTATTCTAGTGTTCTTTCAGCTTCAACATTCCAGTCTTTGGTTTTAAATAGCTTCACTCGGCTATCCTATTTTTTAATCAAGTGTTCTATCCTCCTAGTCATGAAATCTTTTAGCTCTTTCTTCTTTTGTTCTAAGACTTCTTTTTCTTCCCTTCCGGTCCGATCTCTTTCAATCCAAGGTTTTCTGAGCAACATAGTAAATGGAGCATTGTCCTCAATAAATTTAACAACTTCAAATTCTTCCTCTGTCGAAGTTCCCTTGGCACTCATAGATATATGGGTAATCTTTCAACATAGGTTTATCATCTTTCCTATGAATAGTCCTATTCCTCCTAAGGAAGGAATCATAGCAGGCTCCCCTAAAGTTTCCCAAGTTATTTCTGTCATGATATTCACCTGTGTTTCTTCATCCAAAACACAGTCAATGTCAAAGTCTCCTATTCTTGATTCAATGCATTCTTTTTCTTTGAATACCTCTGATAAATTGATCTGTTGGTGATCATTCAGGGTTTCTTTCATCTATAACAATACCTTCTCTTATTCTTTCTGGGGCTCTTCCATAATGTTAGTTGCATGACTTTTCTTGTGGTCTTCTTGTCTCATATTCATCCTTTCAAGCTGAGCAATCAATCTAGGGAAATCCAAAACTTCATGGTCCATAGATTTGCAACAGAGGCAACTAGGTTTTCTACCAAGGCATTCCTTAGCCAAATGTCCCGGTCTTCTGCAACTATAACAAAGGGTTAATCCTCTCTTTCTCTTAAATGATCCCCAACCTTTCCTATACTGCACACTATGATCATAGTAGTTAACTTGCAAAAAATTATTTCTAGGATCCTGCATCCATTTGTTAGTCCAAACATTCTTTCTATACATAGGTATAGCATATTTTTCACTATTCTTATCATATCTACTTATATCACATCTTATTTCGTCTATCAGTGCCCTAGTTTTCAAGCCAGGACAAATATTATCAAACATGCCTAGATCCATACTTTAGAAACAAAAACTTCCACTAATCTTACTTCTATAGAACACAAAGATTCCAGATCTAAAACTTTTCACTATTCTTACCTTTACCATAGAACATAGCGTTCAGATATTACCTATTTTCTTTAGATTGGACTTCTTTTCTTTAGCATAGAGCTTCACAAACTAAGTAGAGTACTGCGCACTACAGTGAAAAATCTACGCACAGAGCTTTCACAATTTCAGGTCAGATCTTTGCACAAAGCTTCTTCTTTCTCAGTTCCCAGCAATCACAGTTCCAGGTCCCAGCAATGGAACCATTTGTTGGGACAGGTACAGAACTAGGGTTCAACACTACAACAGTGCACCAACAAAACTCTAACTATCAGTCCTTTTGGCAACACCTGCGAAGAAGATGAAGTCTCACCCGAGGTAGAGGTAGGGGTGGTTGCGGGACTTAGATGTCTGCAGCCTTACCTAGGACACAGATCTATGACTCTAACATTTAACAGAGCACTTAGCAGTAAACATTCATCAACATTCAGTTCTTAGTAACAGCACAGACAAACCCTAATTACAAAGCATCAAATTATCCAACCAGATCTAGTATCTAACAACACTTAGCATGATGAAACAGATCAAGTCTTAACAGATTCAACACTTAGAATATGTATATCAGTCAAATCTAACATCCATACATATTATTAAGCACTAAGCATTGATAGATCATTCATCTATATCATAGCAACTTACACATAAACACACCAACACATCGCACAAAGAAAAGAAACACAACATATATGTGGTTCACCCTCCCCCCCCCCAGGGCTACATCCACCAACTCTTCTTCTCTTCTATTATCTTATGTTAATCAGTTACATGCAGAGAGTCTCAAAAACCCTACTCCACATAGGACAGCAGATCTGTGTGCACCTTGCCAGATCCTCCTTCCCTGAGTTAGGTTACAACACTAAGCCTTCTACAGTCACTTGCACTCAGCTAGGTTACAACACTAAGCCTTCTACATTTCATAGACATCTATTTATACTTTAAAAAATATGCCTAAACATGGGTAAACCCATGGGTCGACATCCCATAGCCATTACATAATCCCAAACCCCAAAAAGGACCCAAAAAGGGGATGAGATCCCGTGATCTCTGCTTCATCTTGCGCTCCTCCTTCGACAGGCTATCGAAGTCCCAAAATGGGTCAAATATAACCATGGATCTACCAACACTTGATCAAGGGCCAAAAATGCTCATCATCTAAGATAGGTAAAAGAATGAAGGTGTCTTCATGTGGCTGTTTAGGTACATGCGAGACACTTTCCTTGAATTGGACATTATGCTCAATGATGAGACGGTCTGAGGAAATATCAATAATCCTATATCCCTTCACATTGTCGGGGTATCCAACAAAAATGCACTCATTTCTTTGTGGATCAAGTTCCTTCCTCTTTTTAGAGGGGTTCTGGGCCCATACACATGAACCAAAAATTCCAAAGTGGGTCACTTCTGGTTTGAGGCCTCTCCAAGCCTCGTAGGGGGGTCTTATCCTTGAAATATCTATGGCGAGATCTATCTTGGATGTACGTTGCACAATTAAGTGCTTTGTACCATAGTCTCTATGGTAGTGACTTTGTATGCAACATGCAGGATGCCATCTCCTTTAGAGATCTGTTTTTTCGCTCAACAACTCTGTTTTGTTGCGGAGTATAGGGGACTATGTGTTGCAACTGAATCCCTACATCATGGAAAATATCATGGATCTCATGATTGAAATACTCTCCCACGTTATCAGTTCGGAGGACTTTTATCTTCTTTCCAGACTATGTCTCAACTAGGGATTTGAAATATTTGAGGTGTTGAAAGACCTCGGATTTTTTCCTCAGAAAGTAGATCCATGTAAAACATGAGAAATAATCAACAAAAATGAGAAAAAATCTCACTTTTCTGATATATGGATGTGGAAAATGACCCATAAGGTCACTGTCGATAAGGTCTAAAGGTATTGAAGCTCTCTGAGACTTTCCTTTGTCGAATTTCTCTTGAGGGTGTTTTCCGAGAACACATCCCTCACTTAATCCCTTGGAGAAATCGATGTCTGGTAGACCATCAACCAATATTTCCTTTCTAATATGTAGCATGTATCTGAAATTCAAACTTCCAAACCTTTCATGCCATATCCTACTACTTTCATCAACATAAGTAAGAAGTAAAGTGGAATTAGGTTCAATGAATTCAGAAAAAGTATATAATCTAGACTGATGATTTAACTCATCGGTAGCAACCCTGGAGTTGGTTTGCATGTCATATATGTCCATGGAATTTGGTGTGAATATGAATTTATTTCTAGTGTTGGAATATGTCATCTTATACACAGAGATAAGGTTGACATAAATTTTGGGAATATGCAACACATTCTCAAAGCTTCCATTGGTGAGTTCAATCCTTCCTTTGTCAGTGACTTCAACAAAAGAGTTGTCCCCCATCAGAATAGGAGGACCTTTGCATGCATCCAATGAATAATATACTTCTTTTGAGGAAACCATGTGATGTGATTCTCCTGAATATACGATCCAAGCATTGGGAGAGGAGTTGATCGCAATCAAGGCATGGCTAGAATTGTCTTTCTTGGGATTAAGATCTTCTGGATTCTTCTTCTTGGCACCCTCTGGGATGTGATATCCAAGGTTGTTTTTTTGAATTATTTGAGACATTATACCTATTTTTGTTTTCATGCATGTGGATTCAGGATGGAATCCTTTATGAAAGTACGTGCATTTCTCCCCTTTTCTTCCCTTTCCCCCTTTGGATTCAGAGGCATCGGTGAAAGGTTTTGTCTACCCTTCCTTCTTCGGATGTGCATGATATTTAATTTTGTATTTATATTCATATATATGATATTGATGTCTTCGATATTGCACAGTAAGTGTGTGCACCTTTGGACCTTTGATTTTTCCCATGTTGATGAGCTTAGTTTTCTCTTGTGTTAGGGATTCGATAAATTTCTCAAGAGAAGGCATATTCCAGGGGTATCTAGAGGAGAATATGACATAATGGGATGTGGATACGAATATAGATAATTAAGGATCAATTTTGGAGAGAATGGTGAGAACGATTTGTTTTTCCTCCTTATATTTATCAACCATGCAAGCTTTGAGTTGTGACACTAAATCCTTGAATTTTGTAAAGAAATCTTGGATATGTCGAATATTTTTGGATCCAATGTGAGAAGTTCCACCTACAATATGTGTCCCCTCATTTCATACTATTTTCTAAATATCCCTTCCAAGGTGGTCCAGGCTTCATCGGGAGTCTTAGAGGAAGATATGTGAAAAAGGATATCGAGAGAAATAAGACTGCAAATCGTTCTGAATGCTTCATCCATCTAATTTAAGTACTTGGATTTTTCTACGGATGATGTCCATTTTGTATCTGTATTCAAGGTTAACCTATACAATCCTCTAGTTCAGAGATGAATCATTATTCTCTCCTTTCGTGCAAAGTAGTTGTAAGGTGTAAGAATTAATTCCTTTTGGAAATCCATCGTTTCAATGTCTTCAATCTTTTGTATCTGCAAAACATTTGGTATAGCTTCTTCTTAGCAGTCCGTCGGATATGATACCATGTAAATGTGTTGAAATTGCACAAAATATATATAGATATGAAATAATACACACATTTGTAGATAGAAATTGAGAAATAAGAAGAAGGAGAGAAAGAATGGAAGAATTTTCATTAACTGTTATGAATTATGAATAATGAATAATTTACACATGATATACTCTGTATAACTCAATGAATGTGAACTGGAGGAGAACCAGTGAACCATAGTGGTGGTGTAGATTGATATATACACACACAAATAGTTATGGGAGTGAAATTCTACCTAGTCTAGTCTCACGAGAAGTGACGTGAGTGAACTGACACCTAGAGGAGTTAACTAGTCAACTAGTCTTCAATTAACTGACTAAACAGAGTGTAGTGAGAAGTAGATAAAGGAATCAAGTGTAATGATTCAGTCTAGTAATGATCCCAAGTCAAGTGTGCATTATCATGGTGATGATCCCAATCTGACATGGTGACAAAACCAATGCATCATCTAAACTCAACTCAACTAGTCAAACTGAAGTGTCAACTAAAAGAGAATATTCTCCAAGTGGAATATTCTCCCCTAAAATATAGGACACTAGATTATGACTAATTATGACTAATAAAAAATGAAAAAACTTAGGAAAAAGAAATCCTAGGTGTGTGTGAAGTAACTCCAACATAAAAGTGTTCATAAAGCTCTGCCACAAAGTGTGTCCAAGCCACATACCCTTGGCGATCATTTTTTCTCCATTTCCACCATTTCCAACATTCTTGATCTAGATGGAGAACACCATACCAGAGTTTGTCCAACTCATCCATAATTCCATAAAAAGAGAAATAATGTTCCATTTGAGTTACCAATCTAGTGGGATCTGATCCATCAATTTTGGTCACATCCATATGCAGAAGGTGTAGGTCACGCTGAAAGTGATGGGGCTGAAAATTCTGGGAATGAGAGGAATTTTCACCTTCAGTTTGCAAAGGTGGGTTAGATGAGGGAAGATCTGCGGGGATATGCATCTTGGCATAGATCATCGTAGTGAAGGATTCAATTTGGGTAGTAGTGTCTTGTTTGAGGTCCCATTTGAGGTCCTTTATTTTGGCGTTGTTGAAGGAATACATGTTTTATTGACGGTGACAATATTGGCACTGCGTTGTCTCACTTCTTGTTGGATTCTGTGAAATTAGAGTGCAAGGCATTTAAGCGAGCTTCCAAGTCTTGGCTATGGGTGTGGGCCATGATGAGGAGGGAACATGAAAAATGGGAGTGTGGGACCACACAGAAAATGGGTTATGGGTGAAGTGTATCACAACGATCAGGGTGATGAGTTGAATCCAATGGAGTAAAGCCCAAATAAGGGTGTTGGGTCCACGAGAAAAACAAATTGCTGAAAAATGATAGGTATGAATACGATAAGGGTGAAGAGAGGAATCCAACTCTTTTTGTCTTTTACTCCTGTGGAGTTATACTCTGATCTGAAGAATACTGTAGTGATGAAATGCCCAAATGCTTAACAGGAATAAATATGTAGTAATTTTGCAACCTGAATGCAGAAGACACAGTTGCACGGAAATAGATCTTGTATATTATATTTTCGTTTCCATCTCAAGGGTTAGGGTATTCAAGGGTACTATAGACAAGGGTTTTCCCTATGCTACAGCTCTCTGATATACGTGTAGGGTCCAACAGTAGTAGTCGACCCAATATCTCAGGGCACCAACTAAGGAGGCTAGACAGAACCTTTAACCGTACTACCCGACTACCCAGGTACTAGAGAGTATCTTCCCAAGTGTTCTTCTTGATGGAACTATAGAATTCAATCGTTCGATCGGTTTATCTATGGAGGGATTTAGGAGATCTAGGATGATCTGTATATAGGTGTTGTCTAATGTGCTACCACTCGAAGGGGTACCAACATGGGTTACAAGGGTGGCCAACATATGTGCACTCAAGTACCACTTGTATTTCCTATGTGTATGAATCCTTGACCGTAATTTTATGCGTGTAATGACATATCTATGTAGCTTAAATACATCGGAATACGTCTCTACCTTGAAAAAAAAATTGAATCCACAATTTTCTATCGAGGAAGGTGCTTTGATACCACTTGTAATATTCCAGATATAAAATAGTATGTGGAACAAAAATAATTATCTATAAATGGCAGATAAACAATGATATAGCCAGAACAACACCACAATAATACCAAAATAATACCATAATAACACAAGAAAGAGCACTTTGATTACTGAGAAGAATGTTCACTTGCCTCTTTGAGGGGAAAACCTCCAGCAAAGAAGAGTTATATTACAATAATATCGAGGACAAAACTTCTCATACCCTCTACTCCTATTTATACTAAATAGGTCTATCAAAAGAACAATCTAGATGAAGATCCTTCTAGAAGAAAAATATTCTATTAGGTCTTCTTACATTTGACTTATTCTTCCTTATTGCTAGGCCTTATTAATATCGACCTTTACTGCATAGAAATATATTATTCTACCTACGTGAGGGTTTAGGTCCCTACCATGTTCGAAAGGGGAGAGATTATTTAGAGGAATCTAAAAGGCATACAGACAGAGGGGAGCATCCACAAGTAGAGTTCAGGTAGGGGGAGAATCCCGAAGGAGACAACTACCCCTTGCAATTAATGTCAAAGTCAGAGAGATATTCACATTAATGTGACTGAGATGACTATTGATAAAGAGAATCTCCATGTCTACATATTTCCATTAATTATTAGTGTTGACATCAATGTTGGTATTTCTATCAATGTCAAAGGGGGAGATTGTTTCATTATGTTGTCATTGACTTCAAATGATTGGTTTCATAGAGTTGATGTATTATCATAGTATTATTGATGTATTGATTTATGACTTATGTTTTCATATATGTAATTGATGTCAAAGATGTCAAGTGGTGTCATAGTGATGTGTTGTGATGGATTGATGTATAGACAGGATGATGGAAAGTTTTTTCATTGTTGTCTTGTCATGACAGATAGGAAGTATCAAAGGGATGAAATCCAAATTGGTCCCTATTATCGCACAATATGTACTTGCCCAAAATTCAAGGCAAGTGAAAGAAATATTGGCATAACAGGGAGTGACCTATCACTTTCACCTTAATAGGAAACCCCTTTCTATTTAGGAGCATATTTTCTACTTACTTTACCAACAATAATCTAGCTCAAACCTTAGTTGAAGATATTCCACCATGAAAATAGCCAAGAAACACCAAAAAGTATCTTCCTCCAAGAAGTGCACCTAAAATTTCAGCCAATAACCCTAAAGATGATGAAAATTTTAGACTTCACCACTTGTTTGATGAGTGATGATGAAAAAATGAGAGTGTTATCTCTTATTTATAGAATATCAATGACCTTTAATTACAATTAGGTCATAAAAATTTCGACATGGACAAATTACATTTAAAATTTAGTTTTTACATAAATGACAATAATTAAACCCTAATTTCATCTTCAATGGTGACATCATGCCCTTATAGGGTGAAGTTAGGCCCCCAGGGTGGAATGTTAGGCCTCGAATGCAAAATGATTGGACTCCAAAGTCCCTAAATGATTCCACACATTCCAAATATTACCAAACCTCCCTCATAAATGAAAACCATGTTTGGATGACAGCTAGGGTCAAAATGATGACGCTGGGAACTCTCAAGGTTCAACGTCCTTGAGGAAAGGAAAACCCCCCCTGGGTCTAGGTCTGTTGGAGTGTCCCTGGTGCAACATCATTCCTTCTTCTTGGTGCTAGCCTTTGGCTTCTCTTTCCCTATGGTGGGTTCATAGCATCTATCTGTTGTGCTTTCAACCCCATGGAGGTCAAACCTAATCATTCCCCCATATATACCTATCCACTAGACAAAGTCCTATAACAAAAACACATACTCCCTCCATGGAATCATAAGTCACAAGGATCATAGCAATGTCAATCACATATAATAATAAAATTACCCAAACATGTGCATCAAACCCCCCTTTACCCAGAAAAATGCTCAAAGACGTTATGCAGTTTAACAAGTTAGGTTTGTAGAAGGTCTCAGGATGTCCTAGTGGGCTAATCCTCCTTAATTTTCGGGTGTCTCCAGGGTGAAAACCAATCTAAGTTCATGTAAGTGTGTGTGATGTGGCATAGGGTAACTTTTTGGGCATATGGTGTCGTGATAACATGGAAACATAGGTATTGCATGTGGGTGCCTATATAGATGTAGAGTTTCACCTTATCATGGATGCCATTTTTTCCAATCCTATTCAATGCCTTTTATTCTTATTCTTACTTCTTTTTTTCTTTTTTCTTTTCAAGGGAAAATCTAGGGTACACAGTCCTAGCATCGTGACCAAAGGTGACAACATTACCCACAATCATTTCACGAAAATGAGAAGGTTGGCTCGTTATGAGACCCCCTTTCTCTTGGATATGCCACCAAGATCCATTACCCTAGTTTGGTAACAATATAGATGGTAATGACATATTGTTACATTCCCATGGACCTAATAGGTTTCTCATGGTGAGACCTCCCATCCACCAACTAGTACCTTGAGTTTTGATTTATTTATGGGTTACCTTTTCCTAGTGAGAATTGCTTTATTTCTTTCTCAAGAAATAAATGAAACGTTTCATTTTGGATTTTAACTTTTTCCAACTACTTTTACCCTTGGGCCTTTATCCCCTTCTTCCCACAAGGGAAGGTATAACCCTTCCTAGCGTGGAAAACCTGATGCTCAAACCAAGATGGGGGAGGATGAGAGGAATAATGATGGAAAGTAGTAAGTATGGAGGGAATGGATGATTACCTTTCACAGGCCCACCCAGTGGCTACTCATCCTAAAGGGATATCAACTTACTAGGACATTATGTCACCCTCCCGGGTATGAACAAGTTAAAGAGCATAATTTCCAAGAATACATTATAAAATGAAGGAGAAGTTAGTACAACATATTCAAGTGATTCAAAAATCAAAGTGACACATACCATGATACCCAAACTCAATACCTCATGGAGCAAAACTTACTTCTAGTTCAGAACTAGGCTGGTGGGATGGACACTACTGATGTTGATAGGTGGGTTGCAATAAGAAAATATGGACCCTCCAGAGCCACGCTTAAGTAATATGTCTCTCAACACTCCATTTCTAGGACCTGTGGGCCTTGAGACATTATCTCCTTAGTTATCCCAATGATAGGGGATAACATATGGCTCCAAATCGGGGACATAGGCTCATCGTAGAGTGCATGAGAACCTCAAAATGTCTAGTATGACCTGTATCTACACGATCTCAATAAAATGGATCAATAATCTTCAAGGTAGTGAATTCACCACCCACTCATATATAATATAGTGGAATAAAAGTAAGCATGCATATATACAAAATGAAAGAATACAAAAATGAAACTACACTAGCATGATATGAAGATGGTATATAGAATGGATACAAATGCTTAACTTACCTCTACTTACCTGTTGGTTGAATGCTAGGTGTAGTCAAATAACTAGTGAAAACATCCTAGAAATATCTCATAATACCTACCTCTATGCTTCATCATAAACCAAAACAATGATAAGTCAAGAAAAAAAATAACATGAGTTAGAACATCTATCACATCATCGGAAATTGTAAATTCTATGTCATGGAGGTGGGAGGGAGGGACAAAATCATGCCAAGTCACACTTCTAGGAAAGTGCTCAATCCATCTCAGAAAGGGATCATGAAAAATCAAAGGCTCAAATGACTAAATCAATGAGTATAAAGGTTGGCTACCTTGGACGTCATCACATCCTGAGGTCTGGGAAAGGACTAGTAAGAACCTAGAGGATGACTGATAATTCTTAAGGGAATGTTGAAAGACTGAGATAATAAACTTCTTCTTAACGTATTCAACCTAGCCTTGGATTCTAAAAGTAAGATTTTCCTCAGAGAAAACTCAAGACAAGGGACATGTTTTACAACTACATGCTTAGTGACATAGCAAGGAAATTTTTTTGATGGAGTTTGGAAACCCTTGTCACAAGTATCCTTCTTCAGGAAAGCGATTTCCTCACCCTTATCAATATATGAGAACAACAGTGGTTGATAATATTCTTCATGGAATAAATTAAAGTGTTGAGAGGAATGCTCATCAAAATCCTCAAGGTATGACCAAAACTCATTATGATAGCATAGAGCTAGGTCACCCTTGGGTTCTTGGAAATCATCTACAACCACATCATTTCCTTGTCACCAAATGTCAAAACTAGTAGTAACCTCATATGATAGTTGTAAAGGTAACTCTTGGAAATGACCCTCAATGTCGTAAATGGGATCCCCATCATATCCAATCACATCCCATTTACATTTCCAGACATGTATAATCTCATCAATATTATAAAAAAGGTCATCACCTTATCATAACATGAAGGGCTTAAAACATCCAAGGGCTCCTCTAACACTTCTTCACTTTCCAAATCATAAAATAAAGCATCGTCAAAATCTTGGAAAGGGAAATAACTTATTATGTTTACTTCTTCTTGTGCAGGAGCTTCGAGGATTTGGATAACTTCATTAAATGGAATAGCATGCATCATTTTATCATCCTTATGACTTGTCTCTACATATTCAACTTTATAATAAGGAGGATTTATCGTGTCCAAGGATTCCCTTTCTTCTTCCCCCTATGAATCATAGAATAAGTTATCATCAAAAACTTGAAAAGAAAAGTGACTAACCTTATCCTCTTCTTATTGTGCAGGAGAAATAGGCTCTTGGATGGCTTCATCATAGGGAGGAGCACACATCAATACTTCATCATCATGTTTGATATCTTCAATATCTCTCTCTTCAACCACGTCTTCATTATCCTCGGTAGAAGAATGAGTAAATTCTTTCTCTTCTTCATGTGATTGGAAACCCTCATTAGGATCCATCTCCTCACCCTCTTGTTGGTCGATGACTTGTTCCCTTCTTTCAAATATTTAAAGGGAAACTAATCTCTCCAGACTAAGAGTATATGGGGTACCTTTGGGGTCATCAAATTTGGTTTTTAGAGAAAAGATGTGTTTTCTCTGGAAAAAAATAATATTCATCTCAATTTGTATGGCCATGTGATAGGCATCATTGATTATTTTTGGACCCTTTTTATTGAGGAGGAACCCTAAATGCACTAAGAGTGCATTTTTATAGAGGAAAACAAGGTGATTATCTCTAGGACAATGGCTTCTAGGATTCTGATATAACAAGCTCTCAAACCTAGTATGGAATTCCTTGATAGTCTCATTCTTAGTTTGTTTTATGTACTCGATTATTTTTAGTATCATTTGGATATATTCCAATTTAATACCCCATTTCTTGAGAAACGTTTCCTCTAAATGTTCCATAGATGTGATGCTAGCATTATGGAGATCGTCATACCATTTCCTATCATTTCCATGAAGAGTGGCAGAGAAACGTTCCATTGCCAAATCCTAAACATCATTACTAATAGGGTGGAGTTGAAGGAAAGCCCAAAAATTATCCATGTGATTTTTGACTTTAACCCCATCACTACCAGTGAATCTAGGGAGCCATTTTTCATACCTCAGGGGAATTAGTTGAGGGTAACCCAGAATATTACTCGTATCCAAGAGTTTAAAATTTCCTAGGTCCCATTGAGAAGCCATGTTTATCTTAATCATTAGCGGGGTCGTCAGATAATTCTTCTAGGGATCATCAAATGGAAAAGAGGGAATCACCCTCAATGGAGTTGCGACGTAAGATTCATAAGATAAAATTATTTGAGGGAAAGAAATACCAAAAAAGTGTCATTGAGGAATATTGACTCAGTGTTCCCCGACAGCGGTAAAAAATGATATCACACAATTTGTACTTTCCCAAAATCCAAGGAAAGTGAAAGAAATATTGGCTAAAAAGGGAGGGACCTATCACTATCACCTTAATAGGAAGCCCCTTTCTATTTAGGACTATATCAATTTACCCCAGGGGAGACGTCCCTAGTGACCTGAGGGTTTGAGAAGGAAAAGGAAAAAGTATAAGAAAGTTCCCCCATGTTAGGTGCAGGCCTAGTTCGGGAGAAAATCACGATGTGGGAGAAATACAACTGTAAGGAGAAGCAACATGCAGAAAGCAGATGTGCATGCACAAAAATAAGCATGTGTAAGGCATATGTGCATGTAAGAGAGGTAGCACATGCAAGATAGACGCACATGTAGAAGAGGAAAGCATGAGAGGTGTGCATGAAATAATACCTAGCCATGATAGTGTTAGGGTTTTGGTAAGAGAATGTAATGGTTGGTAAACCAGAAATATGTGTAAGTAGGTACCTAGGATGTCTAACTAAAACAGGGGTCGTTGGTTGTCTGAGGCAAGAATGACTGTAAGTCTGATCTTTTTTGTAAGTTGTTGAGATGAGGATAGGAAATAAGGGTGTATTTTGAGGGTTATGTCATGGGCTGAGGAGCTTGGTGTGATCTAGTTCGCCTCATTGTAGATCTCGACCCACAGATGGGGAATTGTAATGGGGAAGGCATTGTAGTTTTGGAAAAACTATAATAAAAGAGAAGAACGTGTGAATATTTGTGGATGTACCCTAGGAGGGGCGAACCATGGTATATCATGTGTTATGTGATTGAATATTGTGTATCTCCTTTGCTGTCAATGAATAGATGTTAGAGAAATGCATGAATGATTTGTTAGATATGATATCTTGCATGAATAAGAATGATAGGGTATTCAATATAATATGAATGTTAAGGTAACTAATGAACATCATAGATTTTAATCCAAGAGTCCCCACTCATTCCCAGGATGAAATCACTTGAGCGTTGCAGCTACCAATAAAGCTATCTCGGGTGAGACTGTGCAGTGCACTCTGTGTATTGTGTTACCTTCTGGTTTACCAAAGGGATTGATAGTTTTAGAGGGGTTTTGTTGGAAACCATAGTATACCTGAACCTAGATTATCCCCATAATGGTATCAAGAGTGTAAGTAAACCAACAAATGGTTATGTTGCTGGTTGGAACAAAATGGGATTGAGTGAATGAGATCTACTAAAGAATCAAAAAATGAATGTTAGATCAGGTGAGGAAACGTTAAAATAATGAGAATATAAAATGGGATGTTTATACCATGGAAACCAACAAAGGAGTTGGTTGAAATAAAAGGAGCTCTAATTTGTGCATAAAGATAACAAAAACCCAAAGTTAACATCACGCAAATATTTGGACAAGTACGTATTTAGCGACTTGCATGAAGTATTATTTTGTGATTTCCCACATGTGTTGTAGGAGTGGATATTGAGGTTGAAATATAACCACCCCACAAATCAAATCAGACAACTAGAGTGGAATTATGTGGATATTGCACAGTTACAACAAGTTGACAATAAATTTACATGAGCAGTAGATTTTTGGTTAGACAACATTTTTGCAGGATTTATCACAAAATTCATAGTAGATACTGCAAATTATTACAACGAAGTAGAGAAAGAGTTCAAAAAAAGGGACCTCGAGGTAGGTATATCATATGGTCGTATACTTACATTAATATGTTACTGTATAACAAAGGTGTAATGACAATGACATCAAATAGATAAACGTCCTTGTGTGCATGGGGGAAGGGGGGAAGCATTGACAAGAGACAGAGAAATGGAGGAAGAGATGGATAAAGGAAAGAAGGAGGAGGCCTTGGATCCAATCATGATGGAGGAAGACGAAATCAAGCAGATCATAGAAACAGATGGAAGACTGTGCAGTGGAGCACCCTACCAATAGAAGATGAACAATAAGAAGAGATCCATAGTCACGAGAGAAGGATTGGAAGTTGATGAAGAAGAGGTAGAGGTTCTTCGGGATGTGGAGCAGATTGAGGAAATCCTACGCGCAACATATGAAAGGAAGACAAGGGGTCCAAGAGTATAAAATGGAAGAAGAACTCATATCCATATCAATGTCAGTTTGGAACCCATAAATCCATGTGCGACTAATACACCAGAGAGAATGCCATCATTTCGACAGGTAAATTTTAGTGGAAGAAACACGGGAGGAAGTACATATACACATGAATCAACAACTAGGGGAGCCACTTCATGAAGCATTAGTCAAGGATCTACACCATGCAAAGGTAGAAGTTCAACATTCAGGATGGCAAGAAATGATCCCACCATCAAGTTACCAGAATTCAAGGGAGGGGCATCAGAGGACCCTGAGAAGAACTTGTTCATCTGTGAAAATATTTGGGAAGCAAAGTAGATCACAGATGAGGATACCAAAATTGTGAAGTTATCCATCACACTAAGAGACTGTACATCGGATTGGTACATGAGCTTAGCTGCAAATAGTCCACCATGAACAACTAAAATGATTGTGGATATCAAGAAGTTGTTGATAAATGAATTCCATAAGCCTAGCTCAGAGGATTGGTACATGAATGAGATGATAGATATCAGACAGAAACTAGGGGAATCTATCTACGAGATTGATCATAGATTCAAACGATTGAAGGGAAAGTTTAATTTTGTCATGAAATATATGCATCATAGACACCTATTTGTGAATTCACTGCTACCACACTTGAAATTCCCTTTGAGACAACAAAAGTTTCAAACTCAAGTAGAGGATATGGAGGAAGCCTCACAACTAGAAGAGAACCAATATCAAAAAACATATCCAACAATAGAGGAGCTAAAGGAGGATCTAAAGAATTTAACATTTAAACTGAACCAAAACATGAGTAAGAACAAATGAGAAGTTGTTTGGTGTACCACATGTAGGACAGAAGGACATCATAAGAACGAATGCCCAATATTCGTGCATTACATGGAAACAAGATTTCCAAACCCTTTTCCATTAGGAGGACTATGGTGTGAGATCTGTAAGAAACATAGGCATGATCAATATCATTGTCCAATGATTTAGAAAGACCAGACAGTGCTTAAGATTTTATATTGCAACTTTTGCAAGTCAGTAGGCCATGATGACAAATATTGTAGGACAATGGATTTGATGATAGAAAGAACATCGTCACCTATAGTGTGTAGGAGGAAATGATCACAGGTAAAGTTGCACCAAATTTTACCCAAGTACCATCCCCATATAACACTGCATATCCATAGTACAATACTGTGCAACCACAATATAATCCCACACAGTACAACTACATGCCTCAGTACAAAACACGGTGAGGAGATTGAGTTGGCTACAAAGGTGGAGGTCGAGGTAGAGGAGGTTTTTGAAGAAGTAGAGGACCATTGGAATGCCATAATTTTCAGCAACCAAGACATTATTCAATAGCATTCCCACTTCCACCTACAACATGTATGTATTGTCCCACATCAGATCATGACACAAAATATTGTCTGACACTATTGGGGAAGATCCAGGAAAAGAGAAATCAGAACAATCAGAATGTTCAATGGATTTATTCATAAGAAAGGGGTGATGGAATAAATATCAACATATTTATGCGTAGAGAATCTAAGATAGAAGATGATGCAATAAGACAAAATCCAGCACAACACCAATGGGTGAAGAATAATTTTGAACCACAGAAGCAGTTTGGTGTGTAGAATGAAAAGGGGATTTTCAAGAAAGCCAAAAAAGAATTCTTGAATTCATACATTGCATCTACATCAACTATGCAACATACTCAAGATGTACCAATGTACGAGATGCCCCCATCACTTGATCACACTAATGAAGCACATCCCCTAGGACAAGTAAGTATAATAAAGGATTTTATGAAATCAAGTGTTAAACTATTAAATGATCCATCATATGTTAAAATGTTACAAAATATGTTAGAAATATGTAACACACACGTAGAGGGAAAGCTAGATCAAAAATAAGTTAACGATCTGCATGCAAGGAAGAGAAAAAGAAGAGAATTTAGACTGAATGCCAACATTGGATATTTCAACATGGGGGATATTATACTGGATTTAGGCTCTAAAGTAATTGTGCTACCCAAGAAGAAATTTTAATGTATGGGAGATCCCACATTAGGATATTCACCTGTTTAGTTGAAACTATAAAATCAACACAGGGTTCTTCTAATTGGAAGGCTAAAGGGTGTGACAGTAGATCTGGATGAAGTGCGCACGAAATCCAATTTTGAAGTAATAGAAATAGTGGATGGCACAAAACATTACCCAACATTGATTGTATTGGATTAGGAGTTTGACAACCAGGCCATAATCAATTTGAAGACAAGGAAGATGGAATTCTAGTCAGGAGAGTACATATTCATTGCACCACTATACCCATCAGAATGAGAAAGGTTTGTAGAACCCACTTGCTTATATCTGGATGAAATCAATGAGATGTAAATAACCACCACGTGAGAAGAATATTATGTAAATTCAACTGCATATGGAGTACTCAGCTAGAGAAGTATCACATCATGCATGTCAGACACAGATACAAGGCTGGAGAATTGGAAGCAAATATTACATGAAGTATCCACAAGAAGGTGCACAAGAATAGACCGCACAGTAAGATGGGTAGGTACATAGATAAGAGAACCTCCTAGTTCTCATGGGGTGAATGACTTAGAAGAATTCCTAATCAAATACAAATATGAAGTGTTAGATAATCATATACTCTTAGCTATGGACATAGCACTAAAGGAAACACCTGCAAGATGGTGGGATGTGCATAAAGAGACAATCAAGTATTGGTACCAATGTAAGCGATTCCTGCGCATCAGATTAGGTACAGAAAAGGGAAACAATCGACTGCAGAGATATGATGGATAGGGGACACCAGCAGAACACTTGGAGAAGTGAAAACACTATGGAAAATGACATCAGCAGAAGAATGGTCTCATCACTTTATTCACACATTGGCAGGTGTTAGCTCCCAAAATGAATTAGTCACTATGGTTTCATTTTGTGGTTGATATCATGGTTATTAGTAGTTTTCTCCATTTTGTTTTAAGTTTTTCTAGTGGAAAAAACTTAGGTTTTTAATTCATATCTTAGAAATAAGATGACCCATAAAGGTCTTTTATTTAAAATTTCATCAAAAGACTTTCAACAGATAACGCATGTTTCAAAGTTGATGATTAGCTGGTGAAAGCGATGATTTTCAACAGTTAAGGAGTATTTCCCCACGGGTCGTTAGCTGGTGAAAGCGCGGATCACGTGTGTTTTCTCCACATTTTCAAAAATCAAAAGATGACATGCTCAACACATGTCACGTAATCATTATAAGGCGTTGGTGAAAGTGGATAATTATGATTCGGTTTTGCACATCTAAATTAGATTTCAAAGCGGATCATGTTCATAAATGCATGCTTCATGAAATAATGGCGCTGGAGATGGCGAATTCAAATCCATCATCACAGGTAAAGGAGCGGTACTACTCGTCTGGTGACATCGAATCGACGCCTCATATCCCCAACATGCATCATCCATAGGCATATGATATGTTTTCATTTTTGAAAGACAACGCCGAGAGTTTTCACCAGCGCCAAACCTCGGCTCAAACAACAGATTACATTGTTTTTGTGTGCAAAATTGTTTGGGTTTCGAATTGCAGATGGCAAGGAGAAGAAGTGGTTCATTGTTAAGGGAAGAATTAGACAGTCTGTCCTTTCTACAAGTGCATCCAGAGGTGCAAAAACACTTCTCAGATGTAGGCTGCATGGGATATGTTGAGAAGTTACAGAACGACTGTCACCAAACAACAGTTGAAGCATTTGCTAAATCATAGGATGGAAACAAAGCTTGTGTTAGGTCTTTAGAAATCATAATTTATGAAGCCTCCATTGCTACAGTGACCATCTTACCTAGATCAGGCTAGAGTTGGTTCAAAACAACAGCAACCAAGAACCTCAATTTCAGAGCATATCTTAAGGAAGAATTCAGAAATGATGCATGGAAGAAAAGCATGCCAATTTCTCATTTGGAGGATGAGTGGCAGGACTTTTTCAATGGAATCCAACTCTACATAACCTCAGAAGGCAGGTATGACAAGCTGATGCTATACCATTTCAAGCTCTTAGACCATTTTACAGGGAAAACTCTCCTAAATTTACCTTTCTTCTTGCATAAAAGCTTAACTAAAGTCTGTAAAAAGATTAGGGCTGAACCTTTAAGTATGAAAAACACTCTTTGTCATTTCGGCCTATTCAAATTGATAATATTGGAAGAGCTAAGACAAAGAGGAAGGATTTGGCAACGTTTTCTATTTTGGGAGGGCTTTGAAACCCAAACTCATCCCACGAATGAGCAAAAGAGAGCTGGAAAAAGGCAATTAACTCCTCAGAGCAGCTCGAGGAAGAGGAGAACTCTTCTAGGACCACCATAGGATAGGGTATTTGGCATAAAATCTCACAGGTCAAAGAAAAATTTAGACTTTGAAACCACTTCAGAGCAGCCTACAAAAAAGAAGACAAATATCCTGAATCTTCCATACATAGACTCAGAAACAGAGCCCGAGCAAGAAGATAAAAGTCCAGCCATTAAAAGCCCTAAACACTCCATAGAATTTGCATAGGATTGTGAGACTTTTACCCCCACTGATGAAGTAGAAACATCAAAGAGAAAAGGGTCAAAGAAATCACAGAAAATTAAACAACTAAAAGAGGTGATTGCTCAACAGGAGGTCTTAGAAAGAGTAGTCAAGGAGAGATACAAAACTCTGTCTGATAATTTCGTAGAAACAAATGATGCATTTGAGAAGTTGGCTCATGAAAGTGTCAAGGACAAGAAAATAAAGAAGAAAATTACCAAAGATAATAACAGTCTATGGTGGTTAGCAAAACGCCTTAAGAGGAAGATTATAAAATTGAAAAAGAAATAGAAGTCACACCCAGATCTGCAAGTGCTAGACCAGGTTGTTGTGAATATGCAAGGAGATAAAGCAGAGACACACTGAGTTTTTGATAAAAAAACAGTTTTGGAGGTGAAAAATCCTTTTGTCCAAGGCAGAGATTTCACCAGTGCAAAGGGTTAATTTACGACCAGTTAGCTGGTGAAAGACAGAGCTTTCACCAGCAAACTAGCAAATCATAAAGTGAGTTAGCTGGTGAAAGCACAAAGAGAATTTTTGAAAGCTAAATATGGAGCAAGTCGATTTTCAAAGGATTTAAAGAGGTTCCAGAGCATTAAAGGGTTAACTACTTAGTCAGAAAATACTCAGCATCACTGATTCTTGGAGATTTTGAAAACCACATGCTAAATCGGTCTCCTAAAGTTTCGACTATGAGTAATTGGAGAAATCCAGCTACAAAGACATGTGCCTTTGCCTTTTTCATGACACAACAGATTCCATAAGCCGATGAAGTACAGATGTCAAATTTTGATATAGAAGACAATTCGAATGCTAGCCTAGCCACTAGTCTTTGTTATTGATTGTCTTAGTTAACTTGATTTGTTATTTTTAGATACAAATCCAAGTTTTAAGGATCTTAAAAACTGATTGTAAAGGGCTATAAATGCCTAGCTTTTCTAAGAGATAAGGTTTCAAATGGGGAATATTTTTTGTGCTACTGTATAGACTCTTATTTCATAATAAAATTACAGTCTCCTTTCACTTTCAATATCATAAATATTCATGTTTCCTTTTCTGTACTTTATTCCAGTTTATCTTAGCTTATGAAGACTATCATCTCTTTATTGAGCTCATAGACTTGAAGTGAAGGTTTCCTTTCTATCTTTCATTAAGCCCTACATCCAACTATATTTGGAAATCAAGATTAGTGTTCTTCATCCTCTCCTTTCAAATTACTTGATCTGGATATTGTTTCCTGAAAGAACTGTTTCTTTTGAATGTATGATGAGTTGTCTATTACATTAATCATTGAGGATCCCATTGTTCCAAGCATACCCACACATTATTTTTAAGTTACCAAGCATCCTTAGTCTACAACCCTAAGGAGTTTCTTGGAGTGATAATAAATTGGCGCCATTTCCAGGGAGACGAAATTTAAGTTCTGCTTTCCTGGGATATGACACAGAGCTGATCTTTGATGATAGACAAAGATTAGACATTTTGGTTGGTTGTAATTATCTATATGGTGACTCCACAAGTTCATCCTGGCTCCTAAGAGGATTAGTACTAGGGCGAATCCTCAAGAATCACCTATCACACCAGTGTCCAATCCAGAACTAATTCTCAGGAAAGGAAAGACAATTCAGGGTGAAGCCTCAAAATCTAATACAGAAGGTAATCCTCTTTTTAGTTATGGAAAATCTACTACAGAAAAATTTGAATTCTTTTCAAAGAGTATTGATGAAAAAACATCTGTGAACATTGTAGAAGAACAAATTTCTTTTTATCAACAAGAAAATAGCAATGATGATAAATTGACAGATTCAAATTTGATTGAAAAAGCATCCAAAACTTTAGAAATAAATTATAGTTCTTCTTCTCTTGAGTCTTTTCATTCACAACAACAAGAAGATCATTTAAACATTTATACTAGCCTCCTTGTTGTTGAACATCTTCTCCAAGAGCTATCTGATAAAGGGGAAGAAAACTTAGCTGGACAGCTTGCAAATTTTTACAGAGCCTCATATTAGACCTCTTTCCCATTAGAAGATTCACCTCCTTCGCATTCCTCCAGTGTTGAAGACTCGAAAAAGAAACCATCACCTTTCTCACCCCTGATAGTTATGGCTTCACCACCTCCTTTGACGAAGATGCAACAAATCCTAGCTGCTTGGTATGCACCACTAATATTGTCAAACCCAGTATCAACCATGCCAACAGGAGACTATTAGAAGTATATGCTCAAATTCACAGGAAAAGGTGATGTGTTTGCTGAAGAACATATTGAGGCTTTCTATAGTTATGTTGAAAACATTAATATTGAAGAGGAATATGTTTGGACAGAAGTTTTTGTCCAAAGATTAGATGGCCATGCTAGGAAATGGTTCAAATAACTCCCTACTGGTTCCATAGCTGGAATCGAGAAATTGGATGAGACCTTCTTGAAATATTGGGGTGATAGAAGAGATTTTGTATACTATATCATAGAATTCGGAAATCTAAGAAAACAAAATAGTGAGTCAGTGTCTGATTTCACTAAAATATTTAACCGGATGTATAGTAAAATACCAGCAGAGACAAAACCTTCAGATGCTTCTACCAAGATCACATATTATGATGCTTTCGACTCAGATTTCTATTTATTGTTGAGAGAAAGGAGGTCACTGACATTATCTCTCATGCAATATGCTACCCTTGAGGGATATAGATTTTAGCCTCTCAAAAGCTAAAGGGAAATTATGATAGGAGAAGGCCAAGGAATGAAGCTTCTTCTTCATCAAGTGTTGACCCAAAGTTTGATCAAATGGCTAAGATGCTAGAGTCTCTAACCTCTGAGATATCTAAGATCAAGATTGAAAATAAGCAACTTGTGAAGGGGAGAGGCACTTATGATTATGTAGGCAGGAACCCAAATCAAAATCCCAACAACTTCAGAAGAAATAATCAGCCAACATAGATTTTGCAAAGAGAAAAGAATCCTACTGAAGATCAGAGAATAAAGGCCCCTCTTAAAAATGTTGTAATGATGAAGACGAAGGTGATTATCAAGAAGATGGAGAAGATAATATTCATTGTGTTGGAGAAGAGACAGGGAAATATTATCTGACACAACACGACTATGAAGAAGCATTGATGACTAAACAGATAGAGGATAATCCTATCGATGATGGTATTTTCACGACAGAAGATAAGAATAGATATAATCTCTGATCTAAATATGATACTACCCAACAGAACGCACCAACCTCTCCTGAAAAGAACACAACCCCTGTTAAGAAAAAGGATCAGACATCAGGGAATCAACAAACAGATTCTTCAAAAGCGAAAGCATCAACTCCTCCCAAGAAGACTGTTGCCCCTATCAAGCATCAAACTCCAGAAAGTCAGGCCCTTGTCAAGCATCAAACTCCAGAAAGTCAGGCCCCTATTGAACAACAAAGCAATCAGAAATCTCCTTTAAATGAGGTAAAGGTCTCTTATAAAGCCTCTGATAAAGTCCCATATTCGTTCAATTTTGAGGCTGAAATACAGAAAATTAAAATTCCTATTCCTCTAGTCGAGTTAATGAAAAATGAAATGTTCAAAAAGGATATCCTCAAAACTTTAGATCCCAAATCTATATCCCCTTCCACTAATATTCTCAACATATATGATGAAAAACCAACCATTACTCTGGGCCAAATGATAGAAGACAGAGATGAAAGTTGTCCTCCCTTTTACATCTCTCTAAATATTCATGAGAAAACATTACATAACTGTTTGTTGGACTTTGATGCTTCTCACAATTTGATGCCAAAGGTGGTCATGGATGAGCTTGGGTTGGAGATCACCAAGTCTTACCACGATCTTTTCTCTTTTGACTCTTGAAAAGTCAAATGTCTTGGAATGATCAAGGACTTGGCTGTAACCTTAACCCAAGAATCCATGAAGACTATGATTATGGACATAGTAGTGGCAGACATACCACCTAAATTTGGATGTCTGTTATCAAGATCGTGGATGAAGAGGCTAGGTGGCACTCTTCAAATGGATATCTCCTACACTACTATCACTGTTTTTGGAGGGGTGAATAGAAGGTTATACAGGGAATCACAGTTGGCATATGTAATCAGTGACGAACAAAATCCATCCAATCATCCTATCTATTCTATTGACACAGGTATGGGATCTTGTATTTTGCAAATTGATGATTCATTACCAGATACATTGCTGCTTAGAAAGCCCACAGTTCAGTCCACAGAAGTAGCAGAGGATGGTCTTTGGACCATGTTCTTTGATGGTGCTTGTACCAAAGAATCAACAGGAGCAAGGGTGGTATTGATTTCCCCTTCTAAGAAAACTTCTAATTTATCCTTTAAACTTGATTTTAAAGTGACTAATAATATTGATGAGTATGAGGCACTACTTCTGGGGATAAATGCAGCCAAAGAGATGGATATTAAAAGATTGCAAGTATTCAGAGATGTAGATTTGATCATTCAGCAGGTGAATAAGTCCTTTCAAGCAAAACATGTCAGGCTGAAACCATATAGAGATGAAGTTTTGAGGGAAATTCATAATTTTGCAGATTTTAAAATTTCATATGTACCCAGAGCAATGAATGAATTAGTTGATTCATTAGTTGTGTCGGCTTGTGCTTTCATACCCCCTCTACCTCATAAATTGAATTACGAAATTCAAGTTAAATATAGGCCATCCCTCCCTGATAATGTAAAATTTTGGAAGGTTTTCAAAGATGATGTTGAGCTCACTATATTTCTTGCAGTGATAGATGAGTTTGCAGATTTGCAAATTGATCAGGAGAACGAACATGACAATGAAATTGAGAAGCCAAACTTCAACAGAAAAATCGCAACACATGAAATATTTCAGCTGTCTACCAACAAAATTCCTAAAGGTTTAGTCCCTTTGGAAAGGCTTTTTGATAATAATGATGTGGCTGTCAAATTGGAAAATGGGGAAAAAGATTCAGAAGTTTTGCAGTATAATGTAGCGAGTGAACATGATCCTAAATATGTCAACTTAGCTTCACATTTGACCGAAAAACAAAAGGTTGATTATGGAGAATTGCTAAAGGTGTTTTCCGACATCTTCGCTTGGCAATATGATGACTTCAAGACTTTCAACACAGAGGTAATTCATCATAAGATTCCCTTAAACAAATATACCAAGACATTTAGGTAGAAACTTAGATATTTTAATCCTTTGTTGTTGCCTACAATGGAAAGGGAAATCAAAAAACTATTGGATGCCTGCATCATCATACCTCTCAGATATTCAGAATGGATTGCAAATCTCATGTCGATCAGAAATAAGAATGGAGAGATCAGACTATGCGTCGACTTCAGAAATTTGAATAAGTGCTCTAGGAAGGATAACTACCCTCTGCCCAAAATGGAACATATTTTGCAGAAGGTGTCAGGATCAAAGGTGATGTCTTTCATTGATGGGTTTTCCGGATACAACAAGATTGTTGTCCATCCGGACGATAAAGAAAAGACTGCTTTTACTACTCCATGGGGTACATTTATGTATGAAAATATGCCCTTTGGATTGATGAATGCAGGAGCGACATTCCAAAGGGTGATGGACATTACTTTCGTTGGAGAGAAAGATAAATTTGTCTTGATATATCTTGACAATATCACTGTTTTTTTGAGCAGCCATGAACTTCATTTGCAACACTTAAAAAAGACATTCCTAAAATGTTGAAGGTATGGCATTTCTCTTAATCCAAAAAAATCAAATTTTGCACTTAAGGAAGGGAAATTACTTGGACATATTGTTTTAGTTGATGGGGTGAAAATTGACCCAAAAAGAGTAGAAGCAATTAAAAATCTGTCTCTTCCTAGATCAAAAAAGGACATTCAGTCTTTCCTTGGAACTATAAACTTTATCAGGAGGTTTATAGTTAACTTTGCAGAACTCACAAAGCATATTACTGCTATGTTAAGAAAGGACTCTAAGGTAAAATGGACTGAAGAGGCCAAACACTCATTCAATTATATCAAGGAATCCATTACAATAGGCCAAAGTTGATTGAATTTGATGTTAAAATTAAACCAACAAAACTTGTGAAGGGTCAGGGCCTTGCCAAACTTCTAGCATAAGAAAATTGTAAGCTGCTCGAAATAAATTTGGTAAGTATTAATGCAGATAATGTTCAGTCTTCAGAAGATAAAGAAGGTGAGGAAATCCAGGTCTCAGCTCACCTAGCTAATTGCAAATGGTACAGTCACATTATTCATTTTCTGCAAACTTTATCAGTCCCTTCAGATTTGACAAAAACACAAGGAAGGGCTTTAAAGCTCAAAGCCATGAATTTTTGCATCAAGGACAATTTATTGTTCTGGAAAAATCCAATAGGTTTGTTTTTTAGGTGAATAAACCAAGAAGAAGTAGCTAAGGTCATGATTGAATTCCATAATAGTGAATGCGGAGGACATCACTATTGGAAAACCACCGCACATAAAATCTTAAGATCTAGTTATTACTGGCCATCCTTATTTTTAGATGTGTGTGAGTTTGTGAGAACATGTGACAAGTGCCAAAGATTTGAAGGCAAACAACAATTGAATTCTCTTCCCCTCAAACCTATAGTGGTCATAGGTCCTTTCCAACAATGGGGTCTGGATTTCATAGGTGAAATTCACTCGCCTTCTAGTAGTCAGCACAGGTGGATCCTTCTTGCCACCGATTATTTTACAAAGTGGATTGAGGCTATTCCTACCAGGAACGCCAATCATACTGTCATCATAAATTTTCTGCAAGAAAACACATTTTCCAGATTTGGTTGCCTTAAGAGAATAGTCATTGATAACGCTATTGCATTCAAAGATAAGCACTTGCTAAATTATGTGAAGAGATGGGAATTCAGCTAGTACATTCCACTAATTACTATCCGCAAGGAAATGGCTTAGTTGAGTCATCAAATAAGAGTTTAGTCATAATTATAAAGAAGTTGCTTGAACAAAATACCAGAGGCTAGGATTCCAAGCTAAAATTTTCTTTGTGGGCAGACAGGGTTACATGTAAAAAATCAATTGGTACATCTCCTTTCAAGTTGGTATATGGTACTGAAGCCATATTTCCTGTTCAACTTGCACTGTCGATTGCAAAGTTTTTAAAAGAAATTGATTATGAACCAAGTGATTTGACTCGGAGAATTCATAATTTGGTAGAGTTACAACAATATAGAGAGCAGCTTTTGGAAAAGATAGAATTACACCAAGGAAAAATGAAGGAGATCTTCGACAAGAAAGTCAAATCAAATATCTTCAAAACAGGGGAACTAGTCTTAAAATGGGATGCAACAAGGCAAGATAAGGGGAAACACGACAAATTTGATGCTCTCTGCATAGGTCCTTTCATCATAACAGCGGTTCAACTGAACAATACCTTTGTTCTCCAAAATCTGCAGGTGAGGAAGTAGTAGGTGGCCCTTTCAACGGGCGCTTTCTAAAGACCTATTTTTCATAAGGATTTTTCTTAAAGCCCTATTCTACTTGTATATATTCTTTTTAGTTTTGTTTTCTTTGTTTCTATCACTTGGATAACTCCATGCTCAATGGTACTAAGAAAAACTATTTTTCAATTTTTTTAAATTGTAATAAAGGCTACTAAGTCTAGCTAGGTTCTTGGTCACCTCACAGGGAGGTGTCCATCCCAGTTGGAGCCAAATGTTAGCTCCCAAAATGAATCAGTCACTATGGTTTCATTTTGTGGTTGATAGCATGGTTGTTGGTAGTTTTCTCCATTTTGTTTTAAGTTTTTCTTGTGGCAAAAACTTGGGTTTTTAATTCATATCTTAGAAATAAGACGATCCATAAAGGTCTTTTCTTTAAAATTTCATGAAAAGACTTTCAACATCTAACGCGTGTTTCAAAGTTGATGATTAGCTGGTGAGAGCGGCGATTTTCAACAGTTAAGGAGCATTTCCCCACGGGTCGTTAGCTGGTGAAAGCGCAGATCACGTGTGTTTTCTCCACGTTTTCAAAAATAAAAATATGACATGCTCAACACACGTCACATAATCATTATAAGGTGTTGGTGAAAGCGGATAATGATGAAGATTCGGTTTTGCACATATAAATCAGATTTCAAAGTGGATCGTGTTCAGAAATGCATGCTTCACGAAATAATGGCGCTGGAGATGGTGAATTCAAATCCATCATCACAGTTAAAGGAGTGGTACTACTCGGTTGGTGACATGAAATCAATGCCTCATATCCCCAACATGCATAATCCACAGGAATATGATATGCTTTCATTTTTGAAAGACAACGCCGAGAGTTTTCACCAGCACCAAACCTCGGCTCAAACAACAAATTACAGTGTTTTTGTGTGCAAAATTGTCTGGGTTTTGAATTGAAGATGGCAAGGAGACGAAGTGGTTCATTGTTAAGGAAAGAATTAGACAGTTTTTCCTTCCTACAGGTGCATCCATAGGTGCAAAAACACTTCTCAGACGCAGGTTGCATGGGATATGTTGAGAAGTTACAGAACGACTGTCACCAAACAATAGCTGAAGCATTTGCTAAATCATACGATGGAAACAAAGCCTATGTTGGGTCTTTAGAAATAATAATCGATGAAGTTTTAATTGCTACAACGAACATATTACCTAGATCATGCCAAAGATGGTTCAAAACAAGAGCAACCAAGAACCTCAATTTCAGAGCATATCTTAAGGAAGAATTCAGAAATGATGCATGGAAGAAAATCATGCCAGTTTCTCATTTGGAGTTTGAGTGGCAGGACTTTTTCAAGGGCATCCAACTCTACATAACCTCAGAAGGAAGGTATGACAAGATGATGCTATACCATTTCAAGCTCTTAGACCATTTTACAGGGAAAACTCTCCTAAATTTACCTTTCTTCTTGCATAAAAGATTAACCAAAGTCTGTAAAAAGATTAGGGTTGAACCTTTAAGTATGAAAAACACTCTTTGTCATTTCAACCTAATCAAATTGATAATCATCGAAGAGCTAAGAAAAAGAGGAAGGACTTGGCAACATTTTCTATTTTGGGAGGGCTTTGAAACCCAAACTCAGCCCACGAATGAGGAGAAGAGAGATGGAAAAAGGCAATTAACTCGTCAGAGCAACTCGAGGAAGAGGAGAACTCTTCCAATACCACCATAAGATAGGATCTCTAGCATAAAATCTCATAGGTCAAAGAAAAAGTTAGACTTTGAAACCACTTCAGAGTAGCCTATAGAAAAGAAGACAAATATCTTGAATCTTCCATACACAGACTCAGAAACAAAGCCCGAGCTAGAAGATGAAAGTCAAGACATTAAAAGCCCTGAACACTCCATGGAATTTTCACAGGATTGTGAGACTTTTACCCCCACTGATGAAGCAAAAACATCAAAGAGAAAAGGGTTAAATAAATCACATAAAATCAAACAACTAAAAGAGGTGATTTCTCAACAGGAGGTCTTAGAAAGAGTAATCAATGAGAGATACAAAACTCTGTCTAATAATTTCGTAGAAACAAATGCTGCATTTGAGAAGTTGGCTCATGAAAGTGTCAAGGACAAGAAAAGAAAGAAGAAAATTACCAAAGATTATAACAGTCTATGGTGGTTAGCAAAACGCCTTAAGAGGAAGATTAGAAAATTAAAAAAGAAACAGAAGTCACACCCAGATCTGCAAGTGCTAGCCCAAGTTGTTGTGAATATGCAAGGAGATAAAGTAGAGACACGTTGAGATTTTGATAAAACAATAGTTTTGGAGGTGAAAGTTACTTTTGGCCAAGGAAGAGCTTTCACCAGCGCAAAGGGTTAATTTACGACCAGTTAGCTGGTGAAAGACAGAGCTTTCACCAGCTAACCAGCGAATCATAAAGCGAGTTAGCTGGTGAAAGAACAAAAAGAATTTTTGAAAGCTAAATATGGAGCAAGGTGATTTTCAAAGGATTTAAAGAGGTTCCAGAGCATTAAAGGGTTAACTACTAAGTCAGAAAATACTCAGCATCAGAGATTCTTGGAGATTTTGAAAACCAAATGCTAAATCGGTCTCCTAAAGTTTCGACTATGAGTAATTGAAGAAATACAACTACAAAGACAGGTGCCTTTGCCTTTTTCATGACACAACAGATTCCAGAAGCTGATGAAGTACAGATGTCAAATTTTGATATAGAAGACAATTCGAATGCTAGCCTAGCCACTAGTCTTTGTTATCGATTGTCTTAGTTAAGTTGATTTGCTATTTTTAGATACAGATCCAAGTTTTCAAGATCTTAAATACTGATTGTAAAAGGCTATAAATGCCTATCTTTTCTAAGAGACAAGGGTTCAAATGGGGAATATTTTTTTTGCTACTGTATAGACTCTTATTGCATAATAAAATTATAGTCTCCTTTCGCTTTCAATATCAGAAATATTCATGTTTCCTTTTCTATACTTTATTTCAGTTTATCTTAGCTTATGAAGATTGTCATCTCTTTATTGAGCTCATAGACTTGAAGTGAAGGTTTCCTTTCTATCTTTCATTAATCCCTACATCCAGCTGTATTTGAAAATCAAGATTAGTGTTCTTCATCCTCTCCTTTCAAATTACTTGATCTGATTATTGTTTCCTGAAAGCACTGTTTCTTTTGAATGTATGATGAGTTGTCTATTACATTAATCATTGAGGATCCCATTGTTCCAAGCATACCCACACATTATTTTTAAGTTACCAAGCATCCTTATTCTACAACCCTAAGGAGTTTCTTGGAGTGATAACAGAAGGAATTCCAACAAATTGGTATGTAGACCAGGAATTGCGCAGAGGCACTGTAGAATGGACAACATTACAAAAGAATTTTATAGTCACTTTCTGATTTGAGCATGAGAACCCCAACATGGATTCAACGCTCAAAAAAATTAGAGGGGTAATATTCACTCAAGAACCAGAGGTTGAACTTATAATATAATACCAACACCAGAATATACAGAGAGTGAAAGAACTATTGTCATGCTACCATGTGCAGGAACAAGCACTAGATGAAGATGACCCGCACAACATTCAAATTACAAGAAATTAAGGAGAACAAGAGGTGGAAGTTCCATCTATAGAATCATAAGAATTTATCATGCTAATCATGGTGAATAAAGTAAATATTGGGATAAATGGCAATCCCAAAATGTCTAGCATTGGAGATTATTGGGATGAACAGACAGTAGACAAAATAACTGAGTTGTTGCACGAGTACAATTGCCTATTCCCAACAACCTTTGCAAATATGAAAGGCATAGAAAGAGATATAGGAGAGATGAAGATACCTATCAAACCTGAGGCTAGATCAATCAAACAGAGACCTTATAGACTGAACCCAATCTATAAGTAGAAATTCAAATCCAAAATTGACAGAATGTTGGAAGATGGAATCATAGAACTAGTAGAAGAATCAGAATGGATAAGCCCTATGGTAGTCCATGAGAAGAATGCAAAGCCAAGTGGAAGACTGATAGAGTGTGAATTTTACCTATATTTTGTTGGTTTGGAATACTAAAAGTCGGATTTCTTCACCATGTCACCACTAAGGGTTGGAGTGTCGAGTAGAACTAAATGAAGCACACAGAGTAGCACTCAGTGGCCTCAAACAGGAACAAAAAATATTCCTATAGTTGTGAATGTGGAATAAATCAACACATCAGAGTACGAGTAGACCAAATTGCATGTGGAAGAGGAGAAGGAACCCACACAAGAGCCTGAGGAGCCAAAAGAGGACACCAAACGAACGAAATCTGACGCCTTCAAGGGAAAAGGGTTGCAGCAAGTAGATTCGGACATGGAATCCACGTAGCATGGCCTAGATCCATAACCAGAGCATGAAAAAGAGAAAGAGGTCGTACCAGAGGGTGGGGTATTGTCCCCAGAAGGGGAACAAAGGTGAGAGTATAAAGCAGTGCATAGGGTGTACAATGTACATAGGTAGAACTAGGTATAGTGATGCCGAAAATTCCCAATCAAGTGAAGACCAGGGATAACATGGTAGGAGGATTAGATAGCTTTAAATACTTCGACCATAATGTCTCTGGAACTACAAAGTTCCCATATTTGGTATCATAGATATACCTAGAGAGCAGGGGAGACGACCCATCAGGTGCACCACTGCTGGAGCCTGCACAATGGATCCTGGGACTGTATAACACAGACGTCATGAACTTATTAGAAATACCACACTTCGGGAGAAAGAAACACATAAAGGGATTTATTAAACAATTGTTAGTGAGTGTGCATAGAGGCATCTTATGGATGGATAGGCCAGTTTCGATCAACGTTGACCTCATCGCAGAGATTACAGGGATACCCAAAAATGGGGAGAATCTAGAGCAATACCTAGAAGACAAGACTAAGGAGAAATACATCTTAGATGAGATCAAAGAAAAGTATAGTGCAGGGAGGGGTAACAAAGGTATCAGGATCAGGGACATCAATGATCCTGTGACACGATTTGCAACCATATTGCTCGGTTTCAAATTAATGTGAAAGTGTTGAAAACAAGAAGTGTCTACAGGAGTAGTAGCATTTGCAGTGCAGTGCCCGAAGGGGAGCTCATTGAGTTGGTCCCCTTACCTACTGAGCTCTTTCCTTTAAGACTACAAGGACACACAATATTGGGGCTTTGTGTTCCACCACACATGGTTACTCATCCTCATTTCACTTATAGGGCGGCATGAACCTACATACACGATGTTCCTTCTTAGGATAGGAAACTTTGGCGCAACACGCTACACATCACTGCGAAGCACACCAGATCCCAAGGTAAATAAATTCAAGGATAAAATGTTCACTCAGTACTTAAAAGAGATCCAGAACAACTTGGCGGATACATGGAGGATCTCACCAGAAACTATCGAGGAGTATGGACATATAGAAAATTTATGGGCATCACATCACATCATGTGGCTGTAGGTAAAGAAGGATCCAACTAAGGATTGGTTGCAGTTGAAGTACTATGTGACGACACAAGACATCCACATGGAGGTCCAAGAGTGGCCTAAGGAGTGGAAAGTTATAGATATTCCAAGAGAAATGTTGGTAGTACAAATCCAGACGCAGGGTAGCACAGTCCCCATGCAACAGATAGGCAGGAATGGAGCTAGATAGAAAAATAAAAAAAACAATAGGTATAGTGGGGGAAAGGATCTCAATTCGAAAGAAAACTAGGACACAAAAGAACTCATAGTGTGGTCCTACACAGGGTCCACTGGACATAGAGCAGGCACCAGGAGGACTGACAGGATAGGTGAGTGCAGAAGAACTGAAAACAGAGGCACAAGAGGTAGCGATGGATGAAGAAGTTGGGAAACATACCAGCATGGTTACACAAATTCCAGAAGAATATGAATAACCAAAGGCCCAGAAAAAGAGAACAGAGGAGAAACCAAGTGATTCCAGAAAGAAGGAAAAGGCCCACGAAAATCCTATGGAAACATCATTGACGCAGGATGACATGAATTTGATAGCCATGACAATAGAGGATTGGCTGTCAAACGTGTGGGAGAATGTCGAAAACCACTGAGCTTCAATTTTGGATAAAATCGAAGAGGTGAAAACTACGTTGAGAAATTAAAGGTCAAAACAAAGAAGCAACAACAAAATACAACAACGCGAGTAAAAGAAGGGATATCGATGGGCAAGATAGTGCTGATAACAATGCAGGGGAGTGTAAACTTTTGGATTAATCCCAACATGTTGTTCATGGATGAGGAGACATCGTAGAGGTCGCTGAGAGAGATTGAGATGAATGACTTGGAATTTCCCAATATTCCAACTAAAGTATTGTATAAATTATAGATGAGTGTCGCACAAGAGATTCAATCCAGAGCAAGGACGAATGCAACGAACATACAATTGGTGCAAGATGACAACACCTCACTAAAGGAGGCACTTAGCCAAGAATGGAAGGAGAGAAAGATACCAAAACAAAGAGTGGAGGAGATGGAGAGACGGATAAGTGGAGTATTTCAAGCCATCCTCGATAATGTAGAATCCAAAGAAGCATCTTCTGAAGAGAAGATGAAGAAAATATCATAGGTCGTGACACAATATAAAGAGTAGATCAAGGAACTAGAGGAGCATGCAGTACCTATGACTCCCACAATAGTCTGAGTGCAAAGAGATCAAGACGCAAAAACAACTGCAAAAAAAATTGCGCAGAACATACATATAGTGGCAGAACAGTTGGAAAAGAGAGACCAACCATGGACACAACTATCAGAGGATGGGAGCCTACAAGAGCTGCAAGGAAAGGAAGATAAATTGCACAAAACAATGGAATATGTCAAGAAGAGACAAAGGAAAATGTCCCTGCTAGAGAAGATCAAGACTGCCCAGAAATGAAGAAGCTTCAAGCAGAAGGAAAATCAGTGTAGGCATAGAAGATCGCATGACGGGATTAGTCGAAACCCCTATAAGAAAACGTAGAAAAATTGGTCATGGAAATTGACGCAGCGAAAGTGCACCTAGAATAGATAGGCTTGGAGGGGGGTGAGATCTTATGACCACCATTCACTGCGCAAGTGGTCAAATCCATGTTAGCAAAGAGAAGCCATGCTCAGGAGCTATGCCAATGGATAATAGATATGTGTGAAGAGTTGGCAAAAACAGTGACAAACACTGGAGTTAGGCAGTGACTCGGGACAATTCACAATGTCAGTGTTGGGGGCCTGTTAGGTGTAGGACTAGTTTGAAATAAAATCACGATGTGGGAGAAACATATCTGGCAGGAAAAGAGGCATGCAAAAATAAGATGTACATGCAGGAAAAGAAACATGTGTAAGGAAAATGTGCATGCAAGAGAAGCAACACGTGCAAGAAAGACACGCATGAAGAAGAGGAAAGCATGTGAGGTGTGCATGAAATAATACCTAGCCATGATAGGGTTAGGGTTTTGGTAAGATAATGTAATGGTTGGTAAGCCAAAAATATGTATAAGTAGGTACCTAGGAGGTCTAGGTAAAAGAGGGGTTGTTTGTTGTTCGAGGAAATAATGATTGTAAGTCTGATCTATTTTTTAAGTTGTTGAGTTGAGAAGAGGAAATAAGGGTGGATTTTGAGGGTTAGATGACAAGATGAGGATCCTGGTGTGATCTAGTCCACCTCATTGTATATCTTAACCCATTGACGGGGAATTTTAATGCACAAGGCGTTGTAGTTTTGAAACACTATAATAAAAGAGCAGAGCAGCCAAATATTTTTGGACGTAGCCCAGGAGAAGTGAACCATGGTTGATCATGTGTTATGTGATTGAATACTGTGTATCTCCTTTCATTTCAATGAATAGATGTTAGACAAATGCGTGAATGATTAGTTAGATCTGCTATTTTACATGCATGAATAAGAATGACAAGGTATTTAATATAATTTGAATGTTAAGGTAACTAATGAATATCACAAAGTTTAATCCAAGAGTCCCCACTCATTCCTAGGCTGCAAGCACCTAACCGTCGAAGCCAACAATAGAACTATCTCAGGTGATACTGCACAGTGCACTCTGTGTATTGTGTTGCCTTCTAGTTTACTAGAGGGGCTGATAGCTTTCGAGGGGTTTTGGGAAAACCATAGTAGACCTGAACATTGTTCAAACCCATAATGGTAGAAAGAGTGTAAATAAACCAACACCTCCATCTCATAGGTCACTCAATTTCAAAGGGTTCTTTTATGTCTTATAGAGATGAAGCAAATGAATAATATTTTGTACTTGCCCAGAACAAGACAAGAAAATAGAAAAAGGGCACTTTCCAAGTACCAAAATGATATAAATGCTTCATAAGACAATGAACTCTTAAAAAATATACTAGCTTATATAAAATTGCAGCAGTACACCAATTTACAACATCAATGAAAAATTCGTAACAACCACAATAATTATGCTTCAAAAGGTTTGAGAAAAGACTAGAAAAATTATCTTTAACTAGGAAAATTGATATTAGATAGTCAAAAGAAAATTTAGAAATGTCTAGCTAAAAATATGTGTCAATTTTGAGGTCAATTTGTTGTTGTCAGATGGTTGTAGCAATCTTTTTCAACAACATAAATTTGGTTAGTGAATTAGGTTAATCTACTGTTAGTAGGAGTTAGTGGATGTTCCTGTTGATTAAGGTTGGTTGTCATTGATGTCAACACTTGAAGAAAGCCTCGTAGCACAAAGGTTTGGGTAATGGACCCAATATTTTTTGATGTAAATATGACTCATTGTTGTTTTGTCATGGACGATAAGAAGTAAATATGGATGAACTCCAAAGTGGTCCCCTTATGGTGAAAGCCCTCATGCGAAGACGCTTTGTGGAGTAAGAGAACCCATGATTAATTGTGGAATAATGAGATGAAGGAAAGTGAATTTGTTAGGGAAAATATCTTAGATGGATAGTTCTTATCATGTCATTTCCGGTGTTATGTGGAACGTCACATAATTCCTCACGGTTAGAGAGTTATGGCCATGAGAAGTTGGAGACCCCAGGTTTGGGTAATGGACCCAAGTTTGTTTGATGGGTAATGCTTTGAGTTATGATATATTTTCAGATAATACTATTCTATATGGATAGTACATGTCGTTCCATTTTTGGTGGTATGTATAACATCACATAACTCCTCATGGTTTGAAATTTATGGCCTTATGAAGTTGGAGGACCCTCATATGTCATCTAGAAGCCCCAAAAGGTCAAAGTATTCAAAGTGGTTTAAGAGATTTTAAAAGGGAAATAATAAAGTGAAGTGATGAGTGTATTATAATTCAAAGTGAATACAAAATAAATTATTTCAATAATAAATTTAATGGAGAAATTAGAAGTGGACCCAACCCTAAAATAAGGAAAGTGGCCCAAGTGACCTAGAAGATGTTTTTAAGGAAGCTACTTGGAGAGTATAAATAAGAGGCAAGGCTCTCTCATTTGAATCACACTTGTGCATATTGAATATCTATAGGTGTCTGAGGTAACCAAATGATATATAAGCCTAAATTATGAGGAAAGTGAAGAAAAGAAGGCCGGAATGCAAGGAAGGATAAATTCTTTTGATGGTGCTTTCTAAGGTATGTTATTTTCAGGTCATCTCACCATTTTCGCTATACCTTTTTTTCTATAATGATTCAGATCCTGAAATTTCTATGCAAGTGAGAAAACATATCCAATTATCTATGGTTAAAAATTCAGCATGTGGATCATTTTATTTTGGGAGTTACACTCTGTCGAAAATAGGGTTTGTGCCTAGTCCTAAAACTAGTCAAAATCAGGTGTTTCGGGTAAAAACGTCATAACTTCTTCGTAACAGATCCAAATTAAGTGATACAAAATGTTTTGGTTAGGGTAAAGTATTTAGTATTCTTTGTAACATGTTCATATCATTGCATCACATATTTGGTGTGGGGAAATCTCTACAAGGTCGCTCTCTAGAATAATCCAGAATTTAGCAAGGTATGCAATTTTTGCTATAAATCCTTTTCTGAGTGGTTCCAAGTAGTTTCACTTGGAGGAATTGCATAAAAAACACTGAATAAAATTGTGTATCATTTTCATATATTTATCATTACAGTTTCAAAGTTATTATTACTTCAGGTTAGGGTTGTTGACTAATCCAAAACAAGGCATGTGAGACTAAAGAAAAGTTTGATGAAAATGATAGTCTCTTGTTTTTAAAGTTAAGGAAGGTTTGCAGGAATGTGATAATATACACCAGGTCTATTACAAAGCTACAAATCAGATTTGGATGATGAAATTGATGAGGACTTTTGGTTTTGGTACATGTTGAGTACATGGTTGAGACAAGTAGTTGATGAGTTGGCACACATACATGAGGTGTATAGTTGATAATGTTGGTACATATTGATGAGTCATAGTTGATGAGTAGTTAACACATGATTGGAACATACTTGGTACATGGTTGGATGCACTTGTTTATGGTACAGGTTGATTACAGGTTAGTGCATGGTTGATGCACTTGTTTATGGTACAGGTTGATTACAGGTTGGTGCATGTTTGATACACTTGTTTATGGTACAGGTTGATTACAGGTTGGTGCATGGTTGATGCACTTTTTTATGTTACATATTGATTACAGATTGACGTACAGGTTGATACATGGTTGATGCATGGTTTAGATTTATTGGTACAAGTTTACAGCGGTATATCTCACAGTGATAGTGTGACAGTGGTTCCATCATTCTACTTCTACTTCAGGGTGGCAGGATGAGGCAAGGACAGGTGGTTGTAGCCACCTTTCAGTTGTAGTCAGAGAACATTGGGGGTTGTAGCCTCCTTTTGGTTGTAGCCAGACAATTGGGGAGTTGGAGCTTCCCTTAGGTTGTAGCCTGAGAAACTAGGGGGTTGGAGCCTCCTTCCAGTTGCAGCTGGAAAACAAAGGAAGTTGGTGCTTCCAGTGAATGTAATTCTTCAAGACATATAAGAAAAAGAATTATGTTGTTTTCTCTTGATTTGGGTTTCCATGTAAAACAGTGGTGTATTGTGCATGTGTATGATTGTTCATTTGTTCATTGCTTATTTACTCTTCAATTATTGGATAATAATTCTTCATTGATATAACACTTGGATTATATGGTTAAAAGGGACTAAATTGCTCTATTACCGATTCACCCCCCCCCCCC
>ML780473.1:266905-288149 GCA_009831015.1 Picea engelmannii
TGTTACAGGATATGATAGTTCAAAAAGGGAAAAGACTGCAACCAAGAAGGAATTGAAGAAGAATAACAAAATAACAATGGATTTCATCTGGGAAGGATTACCTAAACTGGTAAGAGAAAAGGTTGGTAAATGTTCATCAGCCAGAGAACTTTGGGATAAGTTACATGACATGTATTCTTCACCCATCGTAAATTCAGAAAATGCCAAAGAAGATGCAGATACAGAACAAGAAGAAAGATGCTCATCATGTCAGACAGATTCAAAAGAGGAAGAGTATGATCAAGCAGAAGTTGATTACAAAGAAAAAATGATCAATGCAATTAAATATCTAAGGAAAGAAAGAGAAGAAAACAAGTCATCCAAGAAAGAATTGATGAAGCAAAAGCAAAGTGTTCAGAGTTCTGAAAAGGATCAACAGGTCATCAAAAATTTAAGAGCTCAACTAGAGGAGGCTAGAAGAATTGAAGAAACTCTAGAATATCAAAAGAAATGTTTAGAAGCCAACATAGCAGCACAAAAGGAATATGCAGAAAATAGAGAAAAGATATTGATGAATCATCTCAAGGAAAGAACCAATGATTTAAACTAACTTGAGGAAGAGTTTGGTCAAGAAGAGAGAAGAATGGAAGAAGAAATTATTGCATTGAAAATCCAACTTGAAGAAGAAAAGAGAACATAAGAGGTCATGAAGTCTCAGATAATGAAGAAAGAAGAAGAGGTTGAGAATCTTGAAGAAGAAGTTGTCACACTAAGAGTCAAAATCGACAAGCTCAACAAGAAAGTTGAAGAGACAGAAACATCCACATCAGTTGTAGAGAATGAAGAGAAGCACTCTACGTTGCTAGAAAATAAGAATGAAGAAAACAAAAAGAGTTATGTAGAAGTACTCAAAGGAAGGAATCATGGTCAACCAGAATCTAAGAAAACTATTGAAGATACATCTTCAAGAATACCATCCATGTTCAAGCCACAAAAAAGATTCAATCATGATCATGATCAGTCAATGAAAAAATTCATAAGGACTACGCCACAAAGAAGATCATTCACTCCCAGGTATGAAAATTTATTTTATGGTCATTGTTTTTATTGTACTAACTTTGGACATAAGGTTGCAGATTGCATGGATTATAAAAGAATTTTTCAAGCAGACCATGCCTATGTGGTCACGTGTAACATTGAGTGTTACAAATGTCATAACTATGGACACATAGCCAGTGATTGTAGAAGCATGATCGATACTTCCATGAAAGAGATTACTGATATCAAATATAAGAAAGTATGGATAAGAAAACAGGAAGAACAGGTGAACAAAGACCAGGTACCAGAGTTCACAAGATTGACAATAAAACAAGATGAAGAAAATTCTACAGAGAAAAGGAAAGATGTTAGATACAGAAAGGTTTGGAAAATAACTGAAATAAAGGAAGGGAAGGTAAATAAGGAACATGTTCAATAGATTTCACTTTTAGACATTGTAGTGAAAGATGAATCCATAGATACAAAGAAAGAAGTCAAAGCTCAGAGCAATAATAAATCTACCAATGAAGATGATGATGAATACACATCAGAGGAGGAATTGTTATGAGCCAGCTGGCTTAGAGACTCCCAAGTAATATGAATATTAGACAGGGGGAGTCTATGCGATAGCTGTGACAAACCAAAGAACCATCCTTTGAGAAACGTGTAGAGTTTGAGAAGACATATTCAGAGAAATCAGTTAGCATAATTATAGTTTGATAGTATAATGATAAATGGGTTAGCATTATGGACAGTTTCACAAGTAGAGTCTTGGACAGTATGGACAGAGATGGATTTGTAAGAAGACTTCACAATTTTTATTAGATATATGATAGTGGATGAGAGAATGGATTCATAGATTGGTTCAGAGAATGGTTCAAAGACAAAGGAACATTATCATAATGGATGATAATTACACAGGAAATGGATCAAACAATACTAATGGATTACAAATTGACATATATATTTTTGGACATAGGTAGTGCATACATCAGTTCACATTCAAAACAGAGTAATGCTCAGAAACAACACTGATAAAACTCCCTACGAGCTATGGAAAGTGTTATCACTTGGTAAATTTCCTAGAAGTTGACAGGAGAAGAAATCTACAAAATGTAACTTTATCCAACCAATTTTGAAGTTGGGATCTAGCCCTTCCAACTTCAGAGAGGGATCTCTCTATAGGATTTAGCTATGTTTCAAATATCGAATATTAGGCTAGGTAAATAAATAAATTGGGTTTTGTTGTCAAAGTATTTTTTTCAAATTGGTTGAGATAGTCTACACATCCATTGGGCTATGGGGTCTGTGTCTTAATAAATATGAGATACAAACCAGAAATGCAAAGGGAAAACTTTCATAGGGCGAGATAATATAATCACTAGATCTTTTAGTAGCCTAAATGATGATTAGCAGAAAGGATGAGAAAGATAATTTCAATAAAGAAGCAGTTAAGAATTCCTTTATTGAAAACACCAGAAGAAAAACACTAAAATGTATCGAGTTAGAAACAGGGTATACGAGATAAATCCTGCAACATTCATTACTCTTAAAGATTAGTTTTAGAAAACAGTATGATAATAAAGTGAGAATAACATTCAACTTAGAGAAAAAACATCACCAGTGAATACACGCAAGAATCCTATAAAAGTGCCTCCTTTTTATTAATGGAAGATCTCTTCAAAATATTACAGTCTGAATAGCGTCAAGGTGTGAAGATCAACAACCCCCAATACTTCGAAAGGTGAAGTATTTATAACTCAAATTACAAACGGTCCTGTCATTAATGACCAGGACGTGCTAAATCTATTTTTAGCCTAACTAACTTAACAAATTTCCTAAATCTAGGAACTGCTTGATGACTTGGTGTAGCTGCACGTTGATTTCTGGGTAGACCGTTGATGAAGCCTTTGCATGACCTCATCTAACTAGACCTGGACATCTCATCTGCTAATCGATCAGATTGCAGAGTTCCTCCCATCTGAGATGACTAGGCACGTTGACTTTGAGTAGTCTTTGATACACTTCATCCATTTCTATATACTTGGTGAATGTAGTCTTGGTGAGGAATATGTATCGAATCTCGTGTTGGATACTAATGTCCCACTGAAGGGCATCCAGGAATTCCTTGCCGGTGATGCTCCCTTGAATCCATGCAAACTTTGAACTGTCCTTAGACACATCAGCCAATATTTTCTTGTAATTTTGGAGTGTCATTAGTTTATCATTAATGATCTTCAGACCAGGTAGACCTTTCTTCTGGAGAGCCTCAATATTACTGAAGAGCCTTTGTACCCCTTGGTCCATGGCCTGAACCTTTTCTTCCAGCTGAATCATTAGTCCTCTCTTGGTTAAAACTCTTTTGACTTCAAGGATGGTCTCTGTTCTATCTTCAATATTCAGCTCTTCCAACTCCTCCCTGGTCTTAGAATTGAGGAACTTGATGATCTCGTTTTCCTGTGTTGGCCTATCTCCCAATTCTACTCTGATCTTCTCAATGGATTTTTTACTCCTCTAGACTATCTCATTCTGCTCAAACATGATCTGGATCATGGGACATATCTCATTCATGGACTTAGTGATGTTTTTCCATACACTCTCTTTAACCTTGGCCAATGTCTTTCCTACCACTGTTTGTTTCTGGAGCTGTTGTAACTCCTGCTTAAGCTTCTCTGTCACTTGCTTTCCCTTAGATAGGCTGGTCTAGAAGGAATATTTGAGTTCCTGTAGGTTCTCAATCTCCTTTTTTATCCTGATGATCTCTATCTCCTGCAGGTTCATCCTTTCCATGGACTCAGCCAGCTCATATGTCTTCTCCTAGGATGTTGATGGATTCGTGGATGGGGTTGCTGTCACTGATACTGTGCTCACTCCTGCAATTGGGATAGAACTCAATGGAATGACTTCCATTGGCTTCAGCTACTCTTTTTCTTTTAACAGTTTCTCCATCTTAGCTTCCATTTCTCTAAGTTGTGCGTTCTGCTCCATGAGCATCTTTAGCATCTCATCCTTCTCGCCTTCTTTCTCTGTTATCTCCTTCGGCTACGAGTGCTCTGTGGGTGGGAGCTTCAGTTGTTTCCTCAAGGATGCTATATCAGCGTTCTTCTCCTTTATCATTTCCTCTGCTTCTTTGACATTCAAAGGATCATAATCGATCTTGAGGACCAACTCCTCCAAAGTTTTGATCCTATTGTCCTTTGCGAATGATGAAATATTCTCCATTTTGAGATGTGTTTGAACATTGTTCAGTGACACCTGCAATTTGGCTGCAGAAGCGGAAGCATGCACCAATGTATAGAAAACCATTTTTCCGGTCTGCTTGTGCAGATCCATCTGATCGGCTGGGTGCACGTCCTTCGTCTGGAATTCGAAGGTGGCCCTCTTATAGTCGGTGATCACCTTGGGATCAGGAACCTGTGCCTGGAGGAAGTCCATGTGCATTTTGCCTTTCTCCGCATCAAATGCATACAACAACCTATGATGCGTTGTCGACATCTGCTTCTAGAACTGAGCACAAGTATTGCTGGTAAGGGTCTGGTTCTTTTTATTGATCATCTCGTACTTATCGAAAATGCTCATCTTGGGACCAGCCTTGCCTAGATGAGTGTTCAATGGGGAGTCTGAGGATTTCTTCGGCAATCCTGGGGTGATGTCCTTATGGAGGCTCGACCCGAAGGGTGGAATAACAAACTTGGTCACTGTGGTAAGTGGGGCCTCTTTTTCCCAAGTTGGGCCAAGGACTGAGGAAGTCTTAGGCCTCTTAGTATCTAGCTGGAATTCCTTGAAGGATACCTCAGTGACAGGTGGAGATAAATCCTGCCTCAGCCTCTTCTCTTTTGGGACCTGTGGCGTGGTCATTGGTGGCACCGTGGTCGGGGGAACCTGCTGTTCCACTTTGACTAATGTGTTGGGCTCCCATGCCGTCTGATTGGCGAATTTCTCAATTTCGGGCTTGGACACATGAACATACGAGATGTTCTTGTTATTCACCCTCATCTCTGAGATGATCCCATAAGGATCATAGTGCCATGGGAAGGTCATGAAGAACTTCATTTCTATCAACATCTTGTCTGCCTCTTTCCCGGCTCCACGACTGTTGCAGATGAAGGAGCCAATCTGCCCCTTGATTCTAAGCTACTTCTTTTTCTTCAATGATACAAAATGAATATCATCTGAATTTATAATCTGCCTTATCTATTCTAGAGCAAAGATTCTGAAAGGCAAATACTTAAGCATCTTATACGGTGCCAATTCGCACCCATATACTCTGATCTCGGTATGATTTTGATATAGGTACCAATCCATGATCTTTGTGTTGTCCGAGAGATGCAGGATTCTCTGGCCTTCGTCATTTATTCGAGGCTCGGGCCTCCCGCTCAGCATACTTACCACAGGGTGGTAGAACAGATCGATGAACACCTTGAAGCTGTACTTTGTGGAGTTGTGCTTCAGCAAGGAGGTCCATGCTGTGACTCCCTGAGGTCTACCATCTGCATCCATCTTCTGCATGGAAAATGAAAACTTATCCGCCTGGAAGAAAACGAACAAGTATGCTAGTATTGATGAATATCTAAACATGCCTTCATTGCCGAAATTCATGAATTGTTCGTGAATATTGTCTGCCAAGAATGTGATGAAATCAAACTGGGTGGTGGGCTTTTCGTCGGTAGAGAAGATGGATAGAAAACTCAGAATGGGTTCATTTACCCACTGGTCAGAATAGTATCCTAACAAAGCACAAAGGGAAGAAATGACCTGGTTTCCCTTAGTGGAGAACATGGACGATGGGTAAGGATGATTTGTGGAAGGGAATTGAGCGGATGTGGGAAGGAAAAGCTCAAATATTTGAGCTCTTTGGGGAAAATTCATTTTCTGATACAACTCTGTAAGGATTTCCAGGTTGAAAGGAGACGTAGAGTCAGCATGGGGAATTTGCATCATCTGGTCTATGGACTTGGGCGTGATGAGGAAAAGGATTTCTCCGGATGAGGAGATGATGACTCTTTGTTCGGGAATATAGTGGGCTTGACACTTAAGTGCGAACTCGGGAAAATGGTGGATCTGGGGAAAGAGGTAAAGGGGTAAATTGGACTCCCTGATTCCAATTTCATTACTCGGGTCCAGGAAAACTTCCCTGAGCCATGACTGGAGGTCTGAGAAATAAAAATCACATTTGGTATCTGCGATTAATCGATCTTTGTCGACCAGTGGGATCTTGTCCAGGTCGACAGGAGGCGGGAGAAACAGATTCTCCTCTCCTTCCGCTGGTTTGGACTTTTGTGCCATTTTTGCAACAGTACCTGCAATAAACACAACGTTAGTGGGGGCGACTGACCATGGATGAGGGTGACGGAGTTTAACGGAGGAGTAATAAATGAATTTCTCTGGTGTGACGGGTGAATAGCGAAAGTAAGGGAAATAACGGTAGTTTTATTTAAACTGGGGTCGATTGGGCGCGGGAGACAGGTCAGCTGGATAACAGATAGGTTATCCAGTAATAAATAGACAACGGGTCATTTGGGGGTGAAATGGCAAGTGATGGTGGCTGAAAGATATGGACAGGTGACGTGGTGGCTAGGGATTGGAGGTAAAAGTCGTAATAAGGGGCTTGCCATGAGTGAAAGGGGGGAGGGGACTAACAACAGTTATGGGATGTAACTAACTCGGGAAGAAGTGGAAGGTGATGTCCATAAGTGATGGGCGTCTGTCAGATAGAAGATGGTGAGGGGACTTCAGGGCAAATAGACTGACGCCACGTATAACAAGGGACCCGCCAGAGGGGAAAAACCATTTCGGACGCCCCCCCCCCTCAGTTAAAAGTAGATCATCCAGGGGGTTCCGAAATCCATTTTGGGCCATTAATCTACGCGCTCGTTTCCTAGCCGCAGATCTTTTCCCGTCTTTTATCACTCATTCCGGACCGCCCCCCCTCCATTAAAGGCAGAACAGACGGGGGGGTCTGGAATCCAATATTGACCGTTGATTTAAGCGCTCAATCCTAGGCCGTCCAGATGCTGGCAAATGTTATCAGCGATTCTGAACCCCCCCCCCCCCGGTTAAAAGCAGACGGTCGGGGGGTTCTGAAATGCTCTGCACACCGTAGATCTGGGTGTCGCGATCAGGATCATCGATATGTGTAGGGAGAATAAATGGGGAGCAGAAAACACATGCGTTGGGAAAAACTTAGGATAAATGTGTTTTATGGGTTTTTCCAAGGTTTTTCAAGTAGAGACCACCATGGGGCTTAACCAAACTATCTTTTAAGAATTTGAAACATGGTGCAACATTTACATCAAGCTGGCTTTATTAAAACAAAGCAACAGTGCCACTAACCTATGTTCTAACCTAGTTCCCTATGACAGTTAACCTAGATTAGACTATTGGGTTAAGAAAATACTCTACCCTGGGGCTATCTGACCAGGATTAGACAGTCTGGCCAGATTTATTCACTAATCCAACCTAGACACTTTGGCTAAGATTAAACTATTTATCCAAATTCGTTCACTACCCTATCAACATCAAATTTAAAAATAACTTGGCCATGCTTGAAAGGTATGGACCAAGTTACTATTATTGCATGGGGATTTTATTGCAATTCTTTTATGCCCTCTTTTTCTTTCTTTCTTTTTCCTTTTTTCTTTTCTTTTCTTTTTCTTTTTCTTTTTCTTTTCTTTTTTCTTTTTCTTTTTCTTTTCTTTTCAAATTATTTGCAGAATGAAAAATCATTTGTCAACAAAAACACTAGAGACAAATAATATCCCAGTCACCAGTTGATCCTATAATTTATAGGGTGATAAGAGCGGCTCCACCTGGGGATGGTACTTGCCCTGTGAAGTGCCAAGAATCCTGGTTCCTGTCATTCTGAAAATTTCTGCCTAGTAGCCTTTGTTGGTTTTATTCTCAAAAATTGGAAGAACAGTGTTCAGCAGCTTAGGGCCTTCTCTTCGGGCTTCAACCAACTGACTAATGTTTCTTCACTCAGAAAATGCAGGCGAAAAATAAAAACAAAAATGGTATGTACAATGGAGAGTGAAAAATCGAATCTTCTACTGAGGTGGCACATAATGTTTTAGCATTCTTCCATTCACAGGTCCTCCTGGTAGATCTTTCCCATCATCATTGTTTAGCAAGAAAGCATTGTTTCCCCTGAAAGCTTGGATCATATATGGTCCTGTCCACAGACTGTCAAATTTTCCATGCTTTCCCTTGTCTTCATTTCTAGCATCCCATCTCAGCACCAAATCTCCTAGCTCAAAATCATCCTCCTTGGTTCGTTTGTCAAAGATCTTCTTTAAGTTTTCTTGGATTACCTGAGTCTTGTTGAACATGTCCTCCCTAGATTGCTGCAAATGGATCATCTGGTTGATCCTTCTCTGTGAATCATTTGGCTCAGCTTGTACATATTGAAGCAACTTCATGACAGGGACTCCTAAAGAAGTGGGAAAAACTGACTCTATGCCATAGACCAGCTGGTATGGTGACATATCAATTGACCTTTTGGTGGTCAGTCTGTCAGCCCACAATGAGAACACCAACTTGTTGTGCCATGTTTTCTTGTTTTCCTGCAATGTTTTCTTGATGATATTTACCAAGGTTTTGTTTGAAGATTTCGCCAGCCCATTCCCATAAGGGTAGTAGGTTGTGGAATGCCCCAAACCAATGTGATACTGGTTGCATAAATCTATGAGCTTCTTCGACCGAAAAGCAGCTGCATTATCAGTTATAATCTTTCTAGGACATCCAAAGCGAGACAAAATATTATTTTCAAGGAATTTGATAATAACAGAGTTAGTGGCTTGCCTACTTGGTACTGCTTTGATCCATTTGGTAAAATAATCGGTGGTAGTGAGAATCCACCTATGCTGGCCTGAAGAAGGGGGGTGTATTTCTCCAATGAAGTCCAGTCCCCATTGCTGGAAAGGGGCCTCAACTGAGATCGGTTTCAGAGGTAGAGGGAGGAGTTTCCTTTTGCCTTCAAACAATTGACATTGATGACATGCAGTTACCTTTTGATGCACATCGGTGAACAGGGTGGGCCAATAGAATCCAACTTTGAGTATTTTGTTGGTCGTGACCTTCTAGTTTAGATGGCCACCACATTCTCCTGCATGAAACTCTTGTAACACTTTATCAGCTTCACCTTTCAATAAACAATTTAACAGAATGCCTCCAGGATCTTTCCAATACAAATTGCCTTCTAGAATACAAAATTTTAAGGCTTTCAACTTTAAAAATCTAGCTTTAGTCTTAGTCAAACCAGGGGGAGCTTGTAGATTTTGCAAAACGAATATAAGGTCTGCGTACCATGGAGAGTTGAGAAATACATATCTCATGCTTGGAGTCACCATCTCACCCTGTTCATCTACCACATCTAAAAAATTAATGTCAATAGCATGGAAGTTTGATTCAGCCATTAATTTTGCTAGGCCTTGACCCTTAATTAGTTTTGTAGGCTTAATCTCTATATCGTATTCTAAAATAACAACAATCCATTTTCCCCTTCTTCCACCAGGGTTGTCCTGTGTCAAAATGTCTTTTACTACCGCGTTTGGAACATATGCTATGGTGTGGGAATGAAGAATGTAGACTCTAAAGTCTTTTATGGATTTTACCAAAGCAAAAGCTTGTTTCTCCATTATCTTGTAATTCAGAGCAGCATCTCTTAACACTTTGCTAAAGAAAGCTATGGGCTGTTCATACCCTTCGCTGTTCTTTTGCAGTAACACCGCTTCTATAGTATGATCGAAAGCGAAAGAAAAGAGATAGAAATTCTTAGTAAAATCAGGACTGATCAAAACAGGGGCTTCTGTGAGTGCTCGTTTGACTTGTTCAAAAGAGTGTCTGGACTCAGAGTCCCATTTTATTTTTACATCCTTTTTTAGCATATTTGTGATGTTTCTGAGGAGTTCTTCCAGATTAGGAATGAATCTTCATAGAAATTTTATTCTCCTAATAAAAGACTGTAGTTCCTTGAGGTTCTTGGGGTGTTCTAATTTTTGTATGGCCTCAATTTTGCTGGGGTCTATTTTGATTCCATCTTTGGAAATGATGTGTCCTATCAGTTTGCCTTCCTCCAACCCAAAAAGGATTTTCTTAGGATTTAAAGAAATCCCAAACCTTCTACATTTCTCGACGACTCGTCTGAGGTGTCGTAGGTGTTCGTCATCAGATCAGGAAAACATAGTTACATCATCTAAATAGACGAAAATAAACTTACCCGATTCTTCCACGAAAGCGATATCCATCGCCCTCTCAAATGTGGCTCCTGCGTTCATCAGACCAAAAGGCATTTTCACATACATGAAAGTGCCCCATGGGGTGGTGAAAGCGGTTTTGTCTTGGTCATCTGGGTGAACTAGGACCTGATTGTAACCTGAGAAACCGTCCAGCAGAGAAATTCGACTAGACCCGACCACCCTTTGCAGGATGTGGTCCATTTTCGGCAAGGGGTAATTATCCTTCAAGGAGACTTTATTTAGATTTCGAAAATCTATGCAGAGTCTGATTTCCCCGGTTTTCTTACGTGTAGGGACCAAATTAGAGACCCATTTGGAAAAATGCAACGGAACTATGATTTTGGCATCGTACATTTTTTTGATTTCCTTTTCTATCAGAGGGAGAAACTTGGGATTTATCCTCCTAAGTTTCTTCCTAAATGGTTTTTGGCCTTCTTTTATTGGAATCCTATGTTGTATGATGCTGGTATCATAAGCTTTCAAATCTTCATAGCCCCAGGCAAAGACATCTGAATATTCTTTGAACAGCTCAATGTATTTGAGCTTTTTCTTTGGGGGTAATGATTTAGACAGTTTGACTATCTTGGGTTTCTCTTCAGTCCCTATATTACAGTCTTCTACCTCTTGTCCATGGGCTTTGATTTTCAGTTTTTTGGCTACGTTGTTAAAATCAAACAAGTCCTCTAAAGGAACTAGACCTCTAGGCAAAACATTTCTTTTCAAATGTAAAACATCAGCATCCATTTCGTGATCGCCTAATTCTCCTGAATCTACGCTATTTACACTATCAATTTCAAAATCCGAACTATTTACATTTTCATCTTCATTCTCTAAATCTATATTTGTACATTCAAAATCATTTTTACACTGCAGAAAGTCTTCGATTTGATCATCATTACCAAACAATTTCCAGTACCTGATATTGTTGGGAACGGTTGGTCTGCATTTCACCTCAACGGTGTATGGGTGGGTCGAGCGAAAAGGAATCTTACAGGTGGCTACTGACGTAGCCAATCCATCTGCCAGAATGTTTTGTCCCCTGGGCATTACCTGCAAGTCCACTTCAGTGAAACATCTGAGGGCATCAAGAACAACATTCCTATAATCTCTAAGATGTGGGTGTTTCACAGCGTACTCACCTTTGATTTGATTGATTATCAAATCAGAATCACCTCTTACCATAATCTGTTTAGCACCAACTCTCTTCAAAAGCTTCAGACCGAGCATCAAGGCTTCATACTCGGCAATATTTTTAGTGCACTGGAAATTTAATTTGTAAGAATGATTTTCTGAATACTTGTTTCTGTGATTATGCAGCCAGACTCCTGCTCCAGCTCCTTCTTTGCTCACTGCTCCATCAAATTCCATGCTCCAGAAATCTGCGGGTAACTCTTTGGTTATCATGTTCTTCATCCTTGCTACCTCAATGATTTCTTGGCCTTCGTCTGGACTAGATGTATCTTCTCCCAGCTGAGTGTCTTGTTCTTCGGTGTCACCATCATTGTACAATATAAAAGAATACAGGTCAGAATGTGCGGAGTAGAGAGGATAGTTGTGTGGATTTTCTTGGCTACTGACCATGTACTTCATCAATGTTTCTCTGTATAGCCTTCTTTGCTGCCCGAAAACTGGGATAGTGGCATAAGACATATCTAGCTGCAGGGTACCTCTCAACTTACACCCCCAAGACCGGGATAGAAACATTCCATACTTCGGCGGGATGTCTACAACTACCACGTCCATTACCATGCTCTTCGCAGGAATCTGAACCAAGGTGATGCATAGGTCCTTGTTCAAACCAATACATCTAACTTTATTGGAGTCGAATGAGTGTAAATCCTTGTAAGGTCTAGTGACCTCCAGTCCCAGTTTCTCCATTACCGCTTTGGGTATCAGATTGTGGGAAGCACCCGAATCCAGCATAGCATTATGCAAGATCAGGTCATGTATGTTTAGACTGATGTAAAAAGGAGCGACTTCACTAGTATCATATCGACCATCTACTTCAGGTCCGAACAGAAGCTCGGGTTGATCATCTGTAAGGTTCACGGTATCAGAATGATTCACTGATCCTATGGTTAAGGCCTTCATGCCTATGTCAGGTTCAATGGTGAGTGCTTTAATCACCTGTGAGAGATAAATGTCTTTGTTCATCAACTCGGTAAGTGGGATGGGAATTTTTACTTTTTCCAATTCCCCCTCCAGGCTGAAAGGTGTAGGAGCTCTACCTTGGCTCATCAATTCTGGTTTTTCCACCATATTCTTCTATCCAGAAGTACTTGGTGGATTAATAGGTGACACCTCGGGTTGTGACGGATTTTTCAGAATAGTAAGGTTTTTCTTCTTGGGAGCTTCGGCAGTGCCCTTCTCAGGAATATTCTCGGCAGCTGGCTCAGAGGCGTTCTTGGTTTCGACTATCTTCTTCATTTCAATTGCCTTTTTTGGGGAACTCCCTTCTGTCTTTTTACTCCGCAGATTGTACTATACGTGTACCTCCAAAATAACATTTTCGAATGCCTACTATTCTGCATCTTCAGCTTCTTCACTTACTTTTGTTTGATTGAGAAGAAAGATTTCTTTCTCTTCTTGGGTAAGGAAAATAGCTCCATTGTCGTGAATGCCCATGAGATTTATGTGAGTATCCTCCAATTCTTCGATTACTTCCTCCCCCTCGTCAACATAATTTTCTTGCAGGGGGGGTCTGATCTGCTGATCTGGACCCCTCTGCTCTCTTTGATACCTAGGATCTCTTTGTCTGATTTGAGGAGGGTTTCTCCTAAAGTTAGGGTTCCGAAACTGGGGAGCTGGTGGATTTTCTCTCGGAGGATTTCTGTCAGACACAGTAAATCTTTCCATCATTCTTTCCCCTGCTCTGGCCAAAGAATCCAATTTGGAATTTGAGGTCGATGTGGAAGGTTCTTCTTTAACTGTGACTCTCCTCTCTGACCTCTGACGTGACCTTTTTGCCAACAAATTGGCCTCCACACTTATAGCATTTTTCTGCATGTCTTCCAGGGTGGTATAATTTCTCTCCCTTAGTTGGTATGACATGTCCACGTCAAAACCATCAGGGAATTTTATCAATGCCAAACCTTGTGGAGGTTTGATTTCCCCTGGGATTGCGTTGTACAGGTTATTGAAATGAGTGCACTAATATTGCACTGTCTCACCTTGATTTCTTCTAATATTTTCATATTCCGACAAGATTTGCAGAGGGTTTTTCTTTACCTCCCATCTGTCAAGAAAACTTCTTTGGAATGCGCTGAGGTCAAGGACTGAGGCGGCACGCAAACCTTTGTACCATTTTTTAGCGTCACCTGTCAAACTTTGGGCAAACAATCTCATTTGAACGTCAGCTTCATCTACTTCATGTAGATCATAATAATCATTCATTTTATCTACGTGTTGTTGAGCGCTCAAAGGCCCTATTGCATCGAACTGTGGAAGTCTTGTTTGATAGTCTTGGGGCATGGCATGTAGAGGCGTAGCCAACACCAAGGGAGCATATCGAGCTTCCATGATGGGTGGAGGATGTGGGACGACAACCTAGATGATCAGCGAGGTAGCAACTGAAGACGAGGACAAGGAGGGACTGGATAGCATGGAGGGGGTGATTTGTGGTTTTGCAGTGGGAGACAGAACTTCAGGGGTTCGGGGTTGTAAAACGGTTGGGTCAAAAATGATTCCAGTCACAAAACTATCGGATCATGTCCTAACCAGGCTTTGATGTGGAAAGGTATCGGGGTCAGGGTTTTGAAAGGTAACAGGTTCCCCTGAAAAGGAAAGGGACTTATGCAAGAGAGTATGACTCACTGAGCCCTTAGCTATGGCCTTTTTCCTGAGAAACTGTTCGAGGTTATCTGTCACTATCGCAGGTTCTGGGTCTGGATGAGATCGAGTAAAAACTCTTTCGAGAGCCAGAATTATTTTTGGTTTTTTATATATATACTTTTTAGTTTTATGAGTCCAAAAATAACATGTACAAAGTTTAATCAACCTCTAAACATTACTTTCTTCTCAAATTTGCAATATTACATGAACAAGCTTTCTTTTTAGGGAAACAAAAACGTGAAATTATCAATTTTTAGTTCTTTCCCCAGTATGGTCGCCACTATGTTAGCACTTGGTAAATTTCCTAGAGGTTGACAGGAGAAGAAATATACAAAATGTAACTCTATCCAACCACTTTTGAAGCTGGGATCTAGCCCTTCCAACTTCAGAGAGGGATCTCTCTATAGGATTTAGCTATGTTTCAAATATCGAATATTAGGCTAGGTAAATAAATAAATTGGGTTTTGCTGTCAAAGTATTTTTTTCAAATTGGTTGAGACAGTCTACACATCCATTGGGCTATGGGGTCTGTGTCTTAATAAATATGAGATACAAACCAGAAATGCAAAGGGAAAACTTTCAAAGGGCGAGATAATATAATCACTGGATCTTTTAGTAGCTTAAATGATGATTAGCAGAAAGGATGAGAAATATAATTTCAATAAAGAAGCAGTTAAGAATTCCTTTATTGAAAGCAGCAGAAGAAAAACACTAAAATCTTCCGAGTCAGAAACAGGGTATACGAGATAAATCCTGCAACATTCGTTACTCTTAAAGATTAGTTTCAGAAAACAGTATGATAATAAAGTGAGAATAACATTCAACTTAGAGAAAAAACATCACCAGTGAATACACACAAGAATCCTGTAAAAGTGCCTCCTTTTTATTAATGGAAGATCTCTTCAAAATATTACAGTCTGAATAGCGTCAGGGTGTGAAGATCAACAACCCCCAATACTTCGAAAGGTGAAGTATTTATAACTCAAATTACAAATGGTTCTGTCATTAATGACCAGGACGTGCTAAATCTATTTTTAGCCTAACTGACTTAACAAATTTCCTAAATCTAGGAACTGCTTGATGACTTGGTGTAACTGCACGCTGATTTCTGGATAGACCATTGATGAAGCCTTTGCATGACCTCATCCGACTGGACCTGGACAGCTCATCTGCTAATCGATCAGATCGCAGAGTTCCTCCCATCTGAGATGACTAGGCACGTTGACTTTGAGCAGTCTTCGATACACTTCGTCCATTTCTGTATACTTGGCGAATGTAGGCTTGGTGAGGAATATGTATCGAATCTCGTGTTGGATATTGATGTCCCACTGACGGGAATTCAGGAATGCCTTGCCGGTGATTCTCCCTTGAATCCCTGAAAACTTTGAACTTTCCTTAGACACATCAACCAATCTTTTCTTGTAATCTAGGAGTGTCATTAGTTTATCATTAATAACCTTCAGACCAGGTAGACCTTTCTTCTGGAGAGCCTCAATCTTACTGAAGAACCTTTGTACCCCTTGGTCCATGGCCTGAACCTTTTCTTCCAGCTGAATCATTAGTCCTCTCTTGGTCAAAACTCTTTTGCCTTCAAGGATGGTCTCTGTTCTGTCTTCAATCTTCAACTCTTCCAACTCCTCCCTGGTTTTAGAATTGAGGAACTTGATGATCTCGTTTGCCTGTGTTGGCCTATCTCCCAATTCTACTCTGATCTTCTCAATGGCTTGTTTACTCCTCTAGACTAACTCATTCTGCTCAAACATGATCTGGATAATGGGCCATATCTCATTCTTGGACTTAGTGATGTCTGTCCATACACTCTCTTTAACCTCGGCCAATGTCTTTCCTGCCACTGTTTGTTTCTGGAGCTGTTGTAACTCTTGCTTGAGCTGATTTGTCACCTTCTTTTCCTTAGATAGGCTGGTCTGGAAGGAATATTTGAGTTCCTACAGGTTCTCAATCTCCTTTTTTATCCTGCTGATCTCTATCTCCTGCAGGTTCATCCTTTCCATGGACCCATCCAACTCGGCTGTCTTCTCCTAGGATGTCGATGGAATCATGGATGGGGCTGTTGTCACTGATGTTGTACTCACTCTTGCGATTGGGATAGCACTCAATGGAATGACTTCCATTGGCTTCAACTGCTCTGTTTATTTTAACAGTTTCTCCATCTCATCTTCCATTTCTCTAAGTTGTGCATTTTTCTCCATGAGCATCTTTAGCATTTCATCCTTCTCACCTTCTTTCTCTGCTATCTCCTTCACCTACGACTCTTCTGTGGGAGGGAGCTTCAGTTGTTTCCTCAAGAATTCTATATCAGCGTTCTTCTTCTTTATCATTTCCTCTGCTGCTTTGACGTTCGAAGGATCATAACCGATCTTGAGGACCTGCTCCTCCAAATTTTTGATCCTATTGTCCTTTGCGAATGATGAAATCTTCTCCATTTTGAGCTATGTTTGAACATTGTTCAGTGACACCTGCAATTTGTCTGCAGAAGCGGAAGTATGTGCCAACGTATAGAAAACCATTTCTCTAGTCTTCTTGTGCAGATCCATCTGATTGGCTGGGTGCACGTCCTTCGTCTGGAATTCGAAGGTGGCCCTCTTGTAGTCGGTGATCACCTTGAGATCAGGCACCTATGCCTGTAGTAGGGCCATGTACATTCTTCCTTCCTCCGTGTCAAATGCAGATAGCAACCTATGCTGCATTTTCGACGTCTGCTTCCAGAGTTTAGCGCAAGTACTGTTGGTAAGGGTCTGGTTCTTTTTCTTGATCAGCTCGTACTTCTCGAAAATGCTCAGCTTGGGCCCAGTATTGCCTGGCTGAGTGTTCAATGGGGAGTCTGAGGATTTCTTTGGAAATGCTGGGGTGATGTCCTTATGGAGGGTCAACCCGATGGGTGGAATAACAGACTTGGTCACTGTGGTAAGCAGGGCCTCTTTTTCCCCGGTCGGGCCAGGGACCAAGGAAGTCTTAGTCCTCTTAGTATGTAGCTGGAATTCCTCGGAAGATACCTCAGTGACAAGCGGAGATAAATCCTCCCTCAGCCTCTTCTCTTTTGGGACCTGTGGCGTGGTCGTTGGTGGCACCGTGGTCGGGGGAACCTGCTGTTCCACTTCGACTAATTTGTTGGGCTCCCATGCCATCTGATTGGAAAATTTCTCAATTTCGGGCTTGGACACATGAACATACGGGATGTTATTGTTCTTCACCCTCATCTCTAAGATGATCCCATAAGGATCATAGTGCCATGGGAAGCTCATGAAGTAATTCATTTCTGTCAGCATCCTGTCTACCTCTTACCCGGCTCCATGATTGTTGCATATGAAGGGGCCAATATGCCCCTTGATTCTAAGCTGCTGCTTTTTATTCAATGATACAAAATGAATATCATTTGAATTTATAATCTGCCTTATGTATTCTAGAGAAAATATTCTGATAGGAAAATACTTAGGCAGCTTATACGGTGCCAATTCGCACCCGTATTCTCTGATCTCGGTATGATTTTGATATAGGTACCAATCCATGGTCTTTGTGTTGTCTGAGAGATGTAGGATTCTCTAGAATTCGTCATTTATTCGAGGCTCGGGCCTGTCACTCAGCATACTTACCACAGGGTGGTAGAACAGATCGATGAACGCCTTGAAGTTGTACTCTTTGGATTTGTGCTTCAGCAAGGAGGTCCATGCTGTGACTGCCTGAGGTCTACCATTTGCATCCATCTTCTGCATGGAAAATGAAAACTTATCCTCCTGGAAGAAAACGAACAAGTATGATAGTATCGATGAATATCTAAACATGCCTTCAGTGTTGAAATTCATGAATCGTTCATGAATATTGTCTACCAAGAATGTGTTGAAATCAAACTGGGTGGTGGGATTTTCGTCGGTAGAGAAGATGGATAGAAAACCCAGAATGGGTTCATCTACCCACTGGTCAGAATAGTATCCTAACAAAGCACAAAGGGAAGAAATGACTTGGTTTCCCTTAGTGGAGAACATGGATGACGGGTAAGGGGGATTTGTGGAAGGGAATTGAGCGGATGTGGGAAGGAAAAGCTCAAATATTTGAGCTCTTTGGGGAAAAGTCATTTTCTGATACAACTCTGTAAGGATTTTGAGGTTGAAAGGAGACGCAGAGTCGGCATGGGGAATTTGCATCATCTGGTCTATGGACTCGAGCTTGATGAGGAAAAGGATTTCTCCAGACGAGGAGATGATGGCTCTTTGTTTGGGAATATAGTGGGCTTGACACTTAAGCACGAACTCGGGAAAATGGTGGATCTGGGGAAAGAGGTAAAGGGGTAAATTGGACTCCCAGAGTCAAATTTCATCACTCTGGTCCAGGAAAACTTCCCTGAGCCATGACTGGAGGTCTGAGAAATCAAAATCACATTTGGTATCTGTGATTAATCGGTCTTTGTCGACCAATGGGATCTTGTCCAGGTCGACAGGAGGTGGGAGAAACGGATTCTCCTCTCCTTCCCCTGGTCTGGACTTTGGCGCCATTTATGCAATAGTACCTGCAATAAACACAACGTTAGTGGGGGAGACTGACCGTGGATGAGGGTGACGGAGTGTAACGGAGGTGTAAGCGATGAATTTCTCTGGTGCGATGGGTGAATAGCGAAAGTAAGGGAAATAACGGTAGTTTTATTTAAACTGGGGTCGGTTGGGCGTGGGAGATAGGTCAGTTGGATAACGGATAGGTTATCCAATAATAAATAGACAACGGGTAATTTGGGGGTGAAATGGAAAGTGAGAGTGGCTGAAAGATACGGACATGTGACATGGTGGCTAGGGATTGGAGGTAAAAGTCGTAATAAGGGGCTTTCCATGAGTGAAAGGGGGGAGGGGACTGACAACAGTTATGGGATGTGACTAACTCGGGAAGAAGTGGAAGGTGATATCCATAAGTGACGGGGGTCTGTCAGATAGCATATGGTGACGGGACTTTGGGGAAAATAGACTGACGCCACGTATAACAAGGGACCCGCCAGAGGGGAAAAACCATTTTGGACCCCCCCCCCCCTCAGTTAAAAGCAGATCATCCAGGGGGGTCTGAAATCCATTTTGGGCCATTGATCTGTGCGCTCATTTCCTAGCCGCAGATCTTTGCACACCTTTTATCACTCATTCCGGACCCCCCCCCTCCATTAAAGGTAGAACAGACGGGGGGGTCCAGAATCCAATATTGACCATTGATTTAAGTGCTCAATCCTGGGCCATCCAGATGCGTGCAAATGTTATCAGCGATTCCAGATTCTCCCCCCCCAGTTTAAAGTAGAATGGTCGGGGGGGGTCCAAAATGCTCTACACACCGTAGATCTAGGCACCGCGATCAGGATTGTCGATATGTGCAAGGAGCATAAATGGGGAGCGGAAAACACATGCACTGGGAAAAACTTAGGATAAATGCGTTTTATGGGTTTTTCCAAGGTTTTTCAAGTAGAGACCACCATGGGGCTTAACCAAACTATCTTTTAAGCATTTGAAACATGGTGAAACACTTACATCAAGCTGGCTTTATTAAAACGAAGCAATAGTGCCACTAACCTATGTTCTAACCTAGTTCCCTATGACAGTTAACCCAGATTAGACTGTTGGGTTAAGAAAATACTCTACCCTGGGGCTATCTGACCAGGATTAGATAGTCTGGCTAGATTTATTCACTAATCTAACCTAGACACTTTGGCTAAGATTAAACTGTATAGCCAAATTCATTCATTACCCTATCAACATCAAATTTAAAAAGAACTTGTCCATGCTTGAAAGGTATGGACCAAGTTACTATTATTGCATGGGGCTTTTATTGCAATTCTTTTATGCCCTCTTTTTCTTTCTTTCTTTTTCCTTTTTTCTTTTCTTTTCTTTTTCTTTTTCTTTTTCTTTTCTTTTCTTTTTTCTTTTTCTTTTTCTTTTCTTTTCAAATTATTTGCAGAATGAAAAATCATTTTTCAACAAAAACACTAGAGACAGATAATATCCCAGTCACCAGTTGATCCTATAATTTATAGGGTGATAACAGAAAGGAAGACCATCAAATGTGAAGCACTTTAGAGTTTTTGGAAGCAAATGCTACATCAAAAGAGAAGATGACAGAATGGGAAAGTTTGACTCTTGTGTGGACAAAGGAATACTTGTTGGTTACTCAAGTACAAGGAAAGCATACAAATGTTACAATCTAAGATTAAACAAAGTTGTGGAAAACATCAATGTAACAATTGATGAAACGGGCAGACTAGAATCAAAGAAAGAAGAAAAAAAATCAATGGAACAACTTTTTGAAGAAGAAGAAGAAAAAGAAGAAGAAGAGGAAGATGAAGATGAAGAAAATCTGACAAAAGTAGAAGAGCAAGTTCAAGAAGTATCTCCAAAGACATCTAGCAAATGAGTACAGAAGAGTCATCCTTCAGATCAGATTATTGGAAACAAAAATGCAGGAGTTGAGACTAGAAGAAAAATCCGTTCACCAGAACAAACACACCTAGCACTCTTAACTACAATTGAACCAAATTTTTTTGAAGAAGCTAGCAAGGATGAATTTTGGAATAAGGCCATGGATGAAGAATTGGATCAAATAGAGAAAAATGACACTTGGGAATTTGTTCCAAGACCAAAGAATAAGAATGTGATCGGCACAAAATGGGTTTTTAGGAATAAATTGAATGAAGATGGACAAGTTACAAGGAACAAAGCTAGATTGGTATGCAAAGGATATGCACAGATTGAAGGAATTGACTTTGAAGAGACATTTTCCCCAGTTGCCAGAATGGAAGCAATTCATTTGCTTTTAGCTTATGCATGCTCCAAGAATGTTAAAGTATATCAGATGGACTTAAAATCAACTTTTATGAATGGGGAACTTGAAGAAGAAGTCTACATTGAACAACCAGAAGGATTTCAGTTGTCAGAGAACACAGACTATGTGTGTAAATTAAAGAAGGACTTGTATGGTCTAAAACGAGCTCCTAGAGCATGGTACTCCAGATTGGATAAGTTTCTGCAGTAGGTAGGATTCAGAAAAGGAAGTGCAGACAACAACCTCTACATCAAGGTAAGTCAAGGTAATATTTTATTAATTGAAGCTTATGTTGATGATATTATTTTTGGTAGTGATGATGACAGGTTAAGCCAGAAATTTGCAAAAGACATGCAGAA
>ML780473.1:289443-313120 GCA_009831015.1 Picea engelmannii
TGGAGACCCCAGGTTTGGGTAATGGACCCAAGTTTGTTTGATGGGTAACTGTATGAGTTATGATATATTTTCAGATAATACTATTCTATATGGATAGTACATGTCATTCCATTTCTGGTGGTATGTAGAACGTCACATAACTCCTCACGGTTTGAAATTTATGGCCTTACGAAGTTGGAGGACCCTCATATGTCACCTAGAAGCCCCAAAAGGTCAAAGTATTCAAAGTGGTTTAAGAGATTTTAAAAGGGAAATAATAAAGTGAAGTGATGAGTGTATTATAATTCAAAGTGAATACAAAATAAATTATTTCAATAATAAATTTAATGGAGAAATTAGAAGTGGACCCAACCCTAAAATAAGGAAAGCGCCAAGTGACCTAGAAGATGTTTTTAAGGAAGCTACTTGGAGAGTTAAAATAAGAGACAAGGCTCTCTCATTTGAATCACACTTGAGCCTATTGAATATATATAGGTGTTTGAGGTAACCAAATGATATGTAAGCCGAAATTCTGAGGAAAGTGAAGAAAAGAAGGCCAAAATGCAAGGAAGGATAAAGTATTTTGATGGTGCTTTATAAGGTATGTTATTTTCAGGTCAGCTCACCATTTTCGCTATAACGTTTTTTCTATAATGATTCAGATCCTGAAAATGGTATGAAAGTGATAAAATATATCCAAGTATATGTGGTTACAAATTCAGCTTGTGGGTCGTTTTATTTTGGGAGTTACACTCTATGGAAAATAGGGTTTGTGGCAAGTCCTGAAACTAGTCAAAATCAGGTGTTTCGGGTAAAAACCTCATAAATTATTCATAGAAGATCCAAATTAAGTGAGACAAAATTTGTTGGTTAGGGTACTGTCTATAGTATTATTTGTAACCTTTTTAGTTCATTTCATCAAATAGGTTGTGCGAGGAATTTTCTACAAGGTCACTCTCTAGAATAAGCCAGAATTCAACAAGGTATGCCATTTGTTCTATAACTCATTTTCTGAGAGGTTCCAAGTAGTGTCACTTGGAGGAATTTCATAAAAACCATTGAATACCATTGTTTATCAGTTTCATAGATTTATACATTATAGGTTCAAAGTTATGATTACTTCAAGTTAGGGTTGTTGACTAATCCAAAATAAGGCATGTGAGACTAAAGAAAAGTTTGATGAAAATGTTAGTCTCTTGTTTTTAAAGTTAAGGAAGGTTTGCAGGAATGTGATAATATACACCAGGTCTATTACAGAGCTACAAATCATATTTGTATGATGAAATTGATGAGGACTTTTGGTTGTGGTACATGTTGAGTACATGGTTGAGACAAGTAGTTGATGAGTTGGCACACATACATGAGGTGTATAGTTGATGATGTTGGTACATGTTGATGATTCATAGTTGATGAGTAGTTAACACATGATTGGAACATACTTGGTACATGGTTGGATGCACTTTTTTATGGTACAGGTTGATTATAGGTTGGTGCATGGTTGATGCACTTGTTTATGGTACAAGTTGATTACAGGTTGGTGCATGGTTGATGCACTTGTTTATGGTACAGGTTGATTACAGGTTGGTGCATGTTTGATGCACTTGTTTATGGTACATGTTGATTACAGTTTGGTGCATGGTTGATTCACTTGCTTATGGTACAAATTGATTACAGATTGAGGTACAGGTTGATGCATGGTTGATACATGGCTCAGATTTATTAGTACAAGTTTACAGTGGTATATCTCACAGTGATAGTGTGACAGTGGTTCCATAATTCTACTTCTACTTCAAGGTGGTAGGACGGGGAAAGGATAGGTGGTTGTAGCCACCTTCCGGTTGTAGCTGGAGAACATTGGGGGTTGTAGACTCCTTCTGGTTGTAGGTAGAGAATTGGGAAGTTGGAGCTTCCCTTAGGTTGTAGCCTAAGAAACTAGGGGGTTGGAGCCTCCTTCTAGTTGTATCTAGAAAACAAAGGAAGTTGGTGCTTCCAATGAATGTAATTCTTCAAGACATATAAGAAAAAGCAGTCTGTGGTTTTCTCCCAATTTGGGTTTCCACGTAAAACACTGGTGTATTGTGCATGTGTATGATTGTTCATTTGTTCATTGCTTATTTACTCTTAAGTTGTTGGATAATAATGCTTCATTGATATAACACTTGGATTATATGGTTAAACGAGACTAAATTTCTCTATTACTGATTCACCCCCCTCTCAATAATCCAACAGTTCCAAAGAAGACAATTTGAAATTAGTTTTATCAATCAATCACTAGTAGTGAATAGACTAGTGCCTTCTAGGGTAGTGGAGTCAATTAACAAAAACAATTCTTAGAGGGAAATAGAAGTGATAATACATAGTCAAAGGAGATGGATAAGATGATAGAGGTGTTGGTAACCCAAGGCCTCAAACATCCAAGTCCTAGAGATAATTTCTAAAAAGTAAGGAAACTTAGGCCCTGGCAATTTCTCTTTTCCTTAGATAATTTGAAATAAAATATGCGATACATAATGAATTAGGGTTACAATGGTAGGGATCTAGTAACTACTTCTTGATAAGGTTCTCTTTGAGAAATTTAAACAAGTGGAAAATTATAGAGGAAAAGATAATAACTTATGTCTTTCTCCTAGAGTTTCAAGCAAGCCATTTCATAATATTTAATATGAAATAAGTAAATTCACCATAAGCATTCATTCAAAATAAATAAATGCATATTTTCTACTTACTTCACCAATAATAATCAAGCTCAAACCCTAGTTGAAGATTTTCCACCACGAAAATAGCCAACAAACACCAAACATTAGCCCCCTCCAGGAAGTGTGCCTAAAATTTAAGCTAATAACCATAAAGAGGGCACAAATTTCAGACTTCACCACTTGTGTGATGAATGATGATGAAAAAATGAGAGTTTTATCTCTTATTTATAAAGTATCAATGACCTTTAATTATAATTAGGTCATAAAAACTCTGACATGGCCAATTTACATTTAAAATCTAGTTTTTACATAAATGACAATAATTAAACCCTAATTTCCTCTTCAAGGCTGACTTCACACCCTTCTAGGGTACGTTAGGCCCCCAAGGTGGAACATTAGGCCTCGAATGAAAAAAGTTTGGCCTCCAAAGGCCCTAAATGTTGCCACATGTGCCAACTAGCACCAAACCACTGTCAAAAATGCAAACCCTGACTGGATGATGTCTAGGGTAAAAATGATGATGCCAAGGGCTCTCAAGGGTCAACGTCCTGGATGAAAAGAAAACCCCCCCTAGTTCTAGGTCTAACAGAGTGTCCCTGGTGCAACATCCTTCCTTCTTCTTAGTGCCAACCTCTTGTTTCTCTTTCCCTATGGTGGGGTCATAGCATCCTTCTGTTGGGATTTCAGCCCCATGAAGGTCTGACCTAATCATGATTCCCCCATATATACATGTCCATCACGAAAAGTCCTACAAGATAAATAATTATTCCCTCCATGGGATCATAAATCAAAGGGATCATAGCAATGTCAATCACATATAATAATCAAATTACCCAAACATGTGCATCAAACCCCCCTTTACACAAACAAATGCTCAAAGATGTTATCCAGTTTAACAATTCAGGTTTGGAGAAGGTCTCAAGATGTCCTATTGGGATAATCCTCCTTAAGTTTGGGGTTCTTATTGGGTAAGAAACAATCTAAGGTCATGTAATTGTGTGTGATGTGGCGTAGGGGAAATGTTTGGGTAGAGGGTATCATGATAACATGGAAATGTAGGTCTTTCCTGTGGGTGCCTCTGTAGACGGAGAGTTTCACCTTATCATGGATGCCATTATTTTCTAGCCCATTAAATGCCTTTTATTATTAGTCTTGTTTTTTTTTTGTATTTTTTATTTTCAAGGGAAAAACTAGGGGACATTGTCCTAGCATGGTGATCAGAGGTGGCAGCGTTACCCACAAGCATTTCATGGAAATGAGAATTTTGGCTTGTGATGAGACCCACTTTTCTTGGCTATGCCACCAAGATCCACTACCCTGGTTTGGTGACCATATAGATTATAATTTCATAATGTTACATGCCCATGGACCTAATTGGTCAGCTCATGGTGAGACCCCCCCCATCCACCAACTAGTACCTTGAGTTTTGATTTATTTTATGGGTCCCCTTTTCTCACAGAGAAGCCCTTTATTTACTTCTTGGGAATCCTTGAGTGAAGCATCTCAAAGGTTTCATTTTTTTTTTAACTTTTTCCATCTACTTTTACCCCATGGGCCTTTAGCCCCTTCTTCCCACAAGGCAAGGTACAACCCTTACTAGCGTGGAAAACCCGATGCCCAAACAAAGGTGGGAGAATATGAGAGAAATAATGATGGAAAGTGGTAATTATGGATCGAATGGATGATAACCTTTCACAGACCCACCCAGTGACAACTCATCCTAAAGGGGAATCAACTTACTAGGACATTATGTCACCCTCCCAGGTATGAACAAGTAAAATAGTAGAATTTCCAAGCAGACATTATGAAATGAAGGAGAATTTAGTGCAACATATTCAAGTGCTTCAAAAATCAAAGTGATGCATACCATGATACCCAGAATCATTACCTCATGGAGAAATAATTATTGCTACTTTAGAACTAGGATGGTGTGATGGGCGTTGTTGTTTCTGATAGGTTAGATGCACTGAAGAAAATATGGGCCCTCTAGGGCCATGCTCAAGTCATCTGGATATCATCTCTCTATGTCTGGGATCTATGGGCCTTGAGACATGATATCCTTAGGTATCCACAAGATAGGGGATAATAGTCCCCTTATGATGAAATCCATCAGGGGAAGACGCTTTGTGAAGTCCAAATGGTTAAGTGGTTGTGTCAACCTAGATGTGTGGTGAAGGAACCTAAGGATTTATTGTCAAATATTGTAATGAATATCCATTAATTTGTAAGTGAGACTATTATATATGGATAGTTCTCGTCATTCCCTTTCTGGTGATATGTAGAACATCACATATCTCCTTAGGGTTAGAGAGTTATGGTCTTGTGAAGTTGGAGAACCCACATGTGTTTTCTAGAAGTCCTCAGAAGGTCAAAGAAGTCAAATTATTCTAGAAGCTACTAGAATATGTGGAGAAGTCAAAGTGGTTAGTCATGGGTTAAGTGGTTGCAACAAGAAAACAATTAAAAATAAATTAGTTGCAACTAGAAGTGGAGAATTCACTATTTGTAGTAAAGTGGGTTAGAAATGGAAAAGAGGTTAGAAGTGGGTTAGCCCCTAAAATAAGGAAGTTTGTTAGAGTTGGTTACATGAGGAAGCTACCTACAGAAATATAAATAAGAGGGAAAGGGTCTCTTGTGAGTGTGAATATCTTGAGAATATTAAATATATATTCTTGGTGAAAGATTCATTGCAGGTACTCATGGACGCGTCAAAAGTTTTGTAAGTCTGAGGTACTGACATCGAAAGTTTTGGAGTTTCAAAAATACTAAAAAACCCTAGTTTTTGAGATGTACACAGGCTATCAGTGTAATAGGTTTCATACATATGTTGGATATCATTATAATAGGGTGTGTACCTAAGCGAGATGGAATTATAATAGGGAGCATACATGAAGGAAAATCCATAGAATATTGAGCAAGTGTTGGTGCCAGGTTCTTGAAGTCTGAATCAAGTTCCCAAAATAGTTCTCTACTTGTTCATATATAGTACAGAAGATATGGTATGGTTATATGTTGTATTCACTCTTATATTTTCTCATGGTATGTTGAATTCTTGAGGTATTCTTTGTATGGTTGTATTGACGTCTGAATATGGTAGTTGGTTGGTTGATTAGTCTAGTTTAGTTTTGTTTGAGAGATGTCAATGATCTATAATTGTGTATGCATGAGGAGCATGCATAGGTTGTTGAATGGCATCGATATGTTTTTTATTGGTTATGGTACATATTAGGTAGTAAGAGATAGAGTGTGGTGACAAGATCATAAGTGGATGTGACTGAGGCAGGAAGGGTATGAAGATCCATAAGTTTGAAGTTTCAGAAACCCTAACTTCTGAAAGTGTACATATGCTGACAATGGGTTAGGGTGCGTACATATTCATTCTGTAGTATAGGAAGTCCACGTACATATGTGGGATTTAGTATAAACAGGTCACGTACCTGTTGACAGACTAGTATCTATTGAGGATTGATTCCTCTTCTTAGTTGGTGCTAAGATATGTAGTTTGAGTCTTGCATTGAGAGTTGGTTCTCTTGTGGAGTTGTTTCTCTATTCATATGTTGCTGAAAACCCCCTAAGGATTGTAGTATGTAATATAAAAGAAACTTATACATATATCTTTCGTTCCTTGTGTTCCTTATGGTGGTGGCTTATTTATGATATTTGTTGTTGATATATGTTCACATACAACTTGTTATAAATCAAAGTAATGAATTATGAGTAAATGGTTATTGATAACTAAGATGTTTTTATAAAGGAGTAAAAAGAGACCTACACTGATTCACCCCTCATGTTAGTGTGGTCGGTGTGTCGAACAGATAACTAATTATTTCTTTGGAGGAAATATATCGACCAAAGAAAAAGAACAGATGGAGTTATACAAAGAAAAAGACTATAATCTCAATGAAGAAATATTCATGTTAAAAAATCAGTTAGAGGAAGCCAAAATAAAGGAAGAAGTATTGATAAATCGGATAAAAGAAAAGGAGATCATCTACGCTAAACTAGAAGTAGAAATATTTGTCTTAAGAAAATATCTAGATAAATACAAGACTCAAATAAGATTCATAAAAGGATCTGAAACTATACATATCATTCTAAGAAATCAAAGATCATCATATGATAATATATGGCTGGGATATAAGGAAAATATGAAAATAATCAAAGGTGAGTCAAGCACTATCATGGATTCCAGTGAGAACTGTAGAATCTATTCAAATGTTCTTAGGGGAAACAATGGTAATCCTAACAAATAAAAAGATGAAAAGAAGAAGCAATCAGAACTGAATCAACCCAACTATGAAGCAAGGAAGCAACAAGAACCTAAATCTTATCAAGTTGGTAGACATATACCGATTCCTAGAAATAAATTTTTCATTCTAAGGCATCCAGATTTTTTCTATGGATATTGTTTCTCTTGTGGAAAATTTGAATATAAGACTATAAGTTGCATAATTTTTAGATATAATAGAAATGTAGGAACATGATTCAAAATATCTCAAAATGATATGGTTCAAAATTCCTTCAATAACACCTTCTCCCCTTTAATGAATGATGTTGAGTGACACATATGCAATAATTTTGGACACAAGAAAAGTGACTGTATAATAAAATTGCTACCTTTATTTAGGCAAGAGAGACAAGAATATTTTACTAAGGCTTTGGGGAAGAAGAATAAAAATGAAGAAAATTATGGACTAGCTCTATATGCCAAAAAACAATAAAATCAATGGTACATTGACAGTGGATGCTCCAAGCACATGACATGAGACAAACATGAGTTTGAATTCTTAACTAAAGAAAAAGGTGGTATGACACTTTTGGAAACAATGCTCTATCCAGAATCAGAGGAAAATGAACTATTGTATTAGATGAAGATAAAAAAGGAAATACTAGAGCACATAATGTGTTGTATGTTGATGGTCTAAAACATAATCTACTAAGTGTAAGTTAAATGTGTGACCACGGAAAAAATGTTCTTTTTCATTCAAAAGGTTGTAAGGTGATGGATGTCAATACATGGAAGAATTTTGTTCAACCAGTCAGAACTTTATGGCATGTGTATTTTCTAGAACAAGGCAAAGAAAAATGTTGCATTCATAAAACTGATGAGAGTTGGCTTTGGCACAAAATACTAGGTCATCTCAGTTTTAATTAGTTTGTTAAGCTATGAAGAAAAAATGTTGTGAGATATATGCCTAATATCTCCAAACCTAAGAATACTATATGCCAGTCATTTTAGTTTGGAAAATAGTCAAGAGTTCAGTTCAAGGTAAAAGAACACTCCACCACTCAACCTCTTGAGTTGATTCATATAGATCTCTATGGTAATAGCAGTACAAAATCTCCTTGAGGTAAAAATTATTTCATTTCATTAATTTATGACTATTCCAAAATGGATTGGGTTATATTTTTAAGGCATAAATTCGAGGCTTTTGAAATATTCAAAATCTTCAAAGCATGGGTAGAAAATGAAATGGACATAAAAATAAAATTCCTAAGGTCATACATAGGAAGAGAATTCACATCTAACAAATTCAACATTTTTTGTGAAAAATGTGGGATTAAGAGACAGTTAGGTATTGCTAGAACTCCTCAATAGAATGGAGTAGTGGAAAGGATGAACATAATAGTTCAAGATATGGACAAAACAATGCTCGATGAATCAGAATTAGCCAAAACCTTTTGGGGAGAGGTTGTTCAAACTTTTTTCACCATTCTCAATAAAGTGAACATAGCAATAAATAGTGATAAAACACCTTATGATATATGGCATGGTAGAAAAACAACAATAAAGGACTTCAAAATGTTTGGAAGCAAATGCTACATTAAAAGAAATGAAGACAACTAAGGCAAGTTTGATTCTAGACATGATGAAGGAATTATATTACGAAACGCCTCCAAAAGTAAAGGATACAAGTGTTATAACAAAAGGCTCCATAAGATAATTGAGAGAATATATGTAAAGGTAGATGAGGGACCACTTCATTGAGTAAGACATCAAAACCATGATGAGAAATATGATTAACCAAGTAGCAACGAGTTATATGATGATGAAATGGGTGAAAAACAAGGACAAGAGGATTCAAAAGAAAAAGAGAGAATATAAAAATCATAACCAAAGACCCCATCAAGGTATGTTCATAAACATCATCCATAAATTCAGATTCTTGGAAATAAGTAAACATGTGCACAAACTAGAAGAAAAATTATAGATACATCTACCTCTACAAATTTTTCACTTCTATCCATGACTAAGCCCCAAAATGTTTTGCAAGCAAGCCAGGATGATCATTGGGTCAAAGAAATGAATGAATAACTATAACAAATAGAAAAAAATAAGACTTGGGATTTTTTTCCTAGACCAAATGACAAGATAAATGAAGAGGGACATACAGTTAGAAATAAGGCCATATTAGTGTGAAAGGGGTATGCTCAAGTTGAAGGATTTGAATTTGAAGAAATTTTTTCTCTTGTTGCAAGAATTGAAGATATCAATATTTTTTTGGCTTTTGCATGCTACAAAAAATTCAGATTTTACCAGATGGATGTCAAATGAACATTTTTAAATAGTGATCTTGAGGAATAAGTTTATGTGGAGAAACCTAAACATTTTCTGCTAAATGAAAAAACGGATTATGCCTATCGACTAAAGAAATCCCTCTATGGGATAAAATAGGCTCCAAGAACTTGGTATTATAGATTGGATAGGTATTTACACTAGCAAGGATTCAAAAAGGGAATTGTTGATAGCAAATTATACATCAAGGATAAAGGTAATGATCTGTTAATTTTTGTGGTGTATGTTGATGATATTATTTTTGGAAGTAATATTGAATTAATGAGTAAGAAGTTTACAGTTGCAATGAAGTAAGAGTTTGAGATGTCCATTTTAGGAGACCTCTCCTTCTTTCTCGGGTTACAAATTCATCAATAAAAAAAATAACTTTTATCTCCCAAAGTGAATACCTCAAAGAAATTTTGAAGAACTTTGGCATTGAAAATTGTGCACTAGTAAGCACTCCAATGACTACCAATTGTAAAATCAGTAAGGATGAAAATGCTCTAAAAGTAAATCAAACTGTGTATAGTTCTATGATAGGGAGTTTACTCTATCTCATAACTTCCATGCCTGAAATCATACAAGTAGTCAGTTTAGTAGGCAGGTTTCAAGCCAATCCTAAGAAAACTCATGTTCTTATTGTTAAAAGAATATTTAGATACTTGCAAGGAACTGTTGATTATGGTTTGTGGTATCCAATAGAAACAAATCTCATTCTCAAAGAATATACAAACATCATGTAAGAAGGAAGTCTTGATGATAGAAAAAGCACCAGTGGAGGCACATTTTTTCTTGGTAGTTGTTTAGTCTCATGTCTCAACAAGAAACAAAACTCCATTTCTCTCTACAGCTGAAGCCGAATATATAGATGCAACATCTTATTGTAAACACGTGTTCTAGAGTAAAAGAAGTCTTAAAGATATTCAAGTTCCCTCTCACCAGTTTGTATCCATCATGTGCAACAATACCAGTGCTATTAATCTCTCTAAAAATACTATTCAACACTTGAAGACTAAGAATATACCAATCAAATATCAATTTCTTAGAGAATAGGTTCAGGATCATGTGGTCAAATTGGAGTGTTCTCATTCCAACGAGAATATTACCGATATTTTTACCAAGCCATTACCAAGAGAACCCTTTGAGTATTTTAGACAAAGGTTGGGCATGATCTCGTCCTCCCTTCTTCAATAGATAACATAGGTAACCACTTCTCAAGTGCATCATTGATCATGACATATGATTAAAAGGGAGAGAAGGTGCAAGACTGAGGCTTGACATATCAAGAAATAAAAGGTTGCAATTTACAATACAATATTTCTCCCACATGTACTAGGAAACACTACATGACTCAACATATATAGTGAAACTTATAATGAGTTCCTTGAAATCAAGGGTGTACTATGTGAATGGATTGTTGAGTCTATAGGGGCCACAACCCTACAAGAACACTTGAATTTATCATTGTCACATCAGCTAGGGATATATCAAATACACCTGAGGAAACATTGTGCATATTTGCAATTTTTCACAAGATTTCGATGGTATTTGTTTAAGGATGGTTCTATGCATGTAAAGAGGCCTGGAGTTGAGAATATCCAAAATATTTATTTGTAATTTTTGTAAAAGGGGGAGAATAAAGGCCATTGTTCTAGTATATTTGTGCATTGAAAGGGGAAGTAGCTTAACATAAAGGCAATGGTTTTGGCCAAATGTTTAGTACCATAGAAGCAATTTCTTATGGTTGCCATCAATGACAAAGGGCGCGTTTGTTGTGCATACTTTCATTGATGTCAAACTAATCATATAAATTGTTAGTTATATAGTAATGAAGGATAAAGGAAGTTGTGAAAGTATGAAAATAGAAGTGTGTTGAAGGTGTTAGCACATGAAATGTTCATGAGTCAAAAAATTTCTAAATTTTTCTAAATTTTTTATTAGGCTGGTGGTAGAAGGACATCATTGGTCTCTTTCAGTCATATGATCATTCCTTCTTGTAAGATTATTGGTGTCATGGTAGTCATTATCATCATTAGAAAAAGGGGAAAGTGTTGGTCACACATTTTGATTTAAAGTTTATCATTACCAAAGTGTTATGTCTTTTTGCGAAGGTTACTTCATGTTTACAAATATTGTAGCAGGTTATAAAAGGTTTCCCAGCTTGTTGTGCAAGTTTTAACAGTCAAAATATATTTTGAATGTAAAAAGACACCTACAGGAAATTTTGCAACGAGTGTTCTCAAAGGTGTTGCAAAATTGTAGTTTTGGGACAGTTTGTAGTGAATTAGTACACAACAGAGTCATTGTTTCATCATAACTTTTAAATATTGATATGTGTTATTCTAAAATTTGTTTTGGAGATTAATCATAATATTATTGAATTTATGACCAAAACTAAGCCTAATCTAGCTCGTGTTTTGGGAGAAAAATTTAAATCAACATCTACATGAAAGTTTGCAGTGAATCCTGAAATTGCGTTGCAAACTCTAACAGCCTGATAAATCCGAGCTATAGGAGGGTTTCCACATGTCTGAGGGAGTTCGAATGGTTTCATAGGAGATATTTTCACATGAGGGACATGTTTTCTATCACCATATCAAGCAACATGACCTTTTCAAAGGCATTTATCACAATACATAAGATCCAAAAAAATAGGAGCTGGGTGGATCTTATGTTTCACCTAGTTGTAACAGATCCTAGAGAAAAGAGAATCCAATGCAACCACTTGGGATTAGACCTCTTTATAGTAGGAAGGAATGATACACTATACATAGAAGTGGTTTTTTTGATGAAGAGGGTTAGTTCACGATCCAAGAGATGAGAGAGATTAAGGAACAGTTTAGATGCTTATTTGTAAGACTGGGGGTCTATTTGTAATCACATTTCTGCCATTGAAGATTCATGAATTTGTTTATCGGATTTTTATTTTTATTTTTTGTCATTTTTACTTATCTTCTTGATTAAATAGATTCCATTCTTTGAGGATCATAATTTCCATTGATTGATGGATTCATGAGAAACAAGGGATCTGTTGTAGCTTGCCTATTAATCATTGTTTATTGTTTAAGCACTCTTTAATATGTTTGCAAAAAGGATCTATGTATGATGGATGTTCTGCCTTTTTTCATATTCTATATGCTTCTACCCATAATTATATAAAGCCTTTATCCGGTATACAATTTGATTTCCTTTGATATGTAGGATGTTATGACTCCATGCCCAATAGAATGCCTCTGTAGACAGTTCGGTACCCTCTCCATTTCATTCTTAGTCTTGTTGATCCACTCAAGTATAAACCTGTTTTTATCATTTATATTATCATGGGCATTGAGCTTGTTATTAAAGCAGTCTAAGAACAACTCCCGGTGCTAAAATATTTGGCGTCATTATTGGGGACAAAGTTGAATATATTCCCTAGGTTGTGCGACACAGATTACTACCATTTTTTTATTCATATATCAGGAGAATCGACCTTTTCTTTTTTTAATTTGATGATCATAAGCCTACTACTGTATATCCCTCTTTGAAATAAGAAGGTTTGCATTCTTCTTACATAGTTGATGTTGAGCCTAGTCCTTCATCTGAAACATATGAGAAGAATTTTTTTATTCAAATCCTTCCTGAACATGATCATCCATGTAACCATGTGAATGATACAAATGATTCACCAGCTTCTATGATCATAGTACCATATTCTACCACCACTACTAGAATTTTCAATAAATACATTGAACCTCACTTTCATCCTACTTATGTTCAATCTAGAAAAAAGAGAAAAACATGTTTAAAGCCTTAAAATATCAATCGACTCTTCATCCTTACCCTTCCAAGTTTTTATAATATCTTCCTCTTTTTGTTGGAGAAGATCATATTATAGTTGAGAAGAATTTGGGAGATTTTCATAATGTCATTGATAATTTGGAAATCATGCATGAGGATGTTGTTATGAGGTTATTTTGCAAATCTTTGGTTGGGGATGTTGCTTTGTGGTTTAAAAATATAGAGGTTGGTTCCATTGGTTTGTGTTATGAGTTATTTTGTGCATTTTCAAGGCAATGGGGAGAGAACAAATATATTGACTAGTACTTTGTGGAGTTTTATGATTTGAAAAGAGGGGAGGATGAAGCTATTGCTATTTTCAACAGGAGATTTTATAGTTTTTATCGCAGCATGCCTTTAGATATTTGTCCTCCTGAATTTGCTCCTAGATTGTGTTATGTAACAACTATTCATCCATGTTTGTCTCCTATTGTCTTATAAAGTAGGACTATCACCTTGCAGAAAATGTTCATTGATGCTCAAGAGGTTGAGGATAATCTCAGAGCCTATGGAAAATTTTCATATCAAGTTAAGGATGAGGAGTGGAATGCAAACATAGACGACAATGAACATGAACAAGAAGGATTCCATGAGGAAGATTTGGTAGAGCAGCCTGTTGAGGAGCAAGTTGTTGTCTCTAATTTTAATATTTATGATCTTAAAGAAGCCTTTTCTTTACCTGTATATGATGAGTTCAATGACTATGATGAGGTTGATTTCCAAAACAAATCAGCAATATCCTTTCATCCAAAAAATGATTCTTTTAAGCAGTCTTATGAAAGCATTAATCCCATTTATGACATTTATGACCTCGATCATAGGGGAAAATGTGACTTAGTTGAAGGTAATTCATTTCCCTTATGATTTTCTTCATTTAATCCTTTGAAAGAAAAATCTGAAGTTGATTATAAAGCAAAGAGAGTTGAGTTGCAAAATCACAGAAGTTTTTTGGAACATAATGATAACATTATAAGTCAACATCAACCTTTCCATGTTCTTAGTGATCCCATGGTTCTCTATATGGATAATTTTATTGAGGTTGAAATGCATGATAATGAAAATAATCATATTGTTTCCATTTATTTTGAGAATGATCTTGCATTTGAAAACTTAGAACAAGAAAAATCATCATTTGAAGAAAAGGATACAATAAAGAAAGAAGCTTGTATGTTACTCTATAGAAAGGAACGATAGACACAAGTTTTCCTTTCCTTTTTATCGATCAACAAGTGGTATTCAAACATATTCTTCAAGATCCTTTTTACATTTCTGTTGGAAACATCAGAGAAAGAGACCTTTATGAGTTACCTCGAATTGGTCGGTGGAATTGGTTCTTCAAAGTGGATGAATTTTCAAATTGAATTTAATTTTTATTTTTAATTTCCATTAAGTAGGTTTATGCAAGGAATTCAATCAGTAGACAAGGTACTTGCATGGTTGCACTAGATTTTTAATTTCACATGATCAAGCATCTCAGAGATCAAGTTACAAGTAGGGGAATAAGCTCATCATACAAGCATTTTTGTTTCTTTTAGTTTCTTGGCTTGCATTATATCAACAATAATACTCCATAGCCCAATGTATAAGGAAATGGAACTGCAATGTTCTTGGAAGCTCACAGGGAGCATGCTATCCCCTATGGAGCCAATGTTAGCACATGAAATGTTCAATGGTAAAAAAATTCTAAATTTTTCTAATTTTTTTGTTAGGCTGGTCGTAGAAGGATATCATTCGTCTCTATAAGTCATGTGATCAGTACTTCTTATAAGATTTGTGGTTTCATGATAGTGGTTATCATCATTATAAAAAGGGGAAAGCGTTGGTCACAACTTTTGATTTAAAGGTTATCATTATCAAATTGTTATGTCTTTTTGCAATGGTTACTTCATGTTTCCGAAGATTGTAGAAAGATATAAAAGGTTTCCCAAATTGTTGTGCAATTTTTAACATTTGAAATCAATTTTGAATGTAAAAACACACCTACAGGAAATTTCGCAGTGCGTGTTGTCAAAGGCACGATGAACTGGTATTTTTGGGATAGTTTGTAGTGAATTAGTACACAACAAAGTCATTTTTTCATCATAAATTTTAAATTCCGATCTGGGTTCTTATGAATTTTTTTGTGGAGATGAATCATACTATTATTAACTTGATTACCAAAAATCAGATTGACCCAGTTTTTCGTTCGGGAGAAAAGTTGAAATCATTATCTACAGGAAATTTTGTAGTGAATCCTGAAATTGCACTACAAACTCTAACAGCCTGATAAATCAGAGTGGTAGGAGGGTTGCCACCTATTTGAGGGGGTTCAAATGGTTTCCTAGGAGGTATTTGGATATGAGGTAAATGTTTTCTATCACTAGATCAATCATCATGACCCGTTTCAAAGGAATTTTCCACAATAGACAAGATCCAAAAAATAGGAGCTAGGTGGATTTTGTGTTTCACCTTGTTGTAACAACTCCTAGAGAAAAGGGAATCCAATGAAACCACTTGCGATTCGACCTATTTAGAGTAGGAAGGAATGATACACTATACATATAATTAGTTTTTTTATTAAGAGGGTCAGTTCATGATCCAAAAGAGGAGAGAGATTGAGGAGAAATTTAGTTGCTTATTTGTAAGCCTAAGGGTCGGTTTGTAATCACATTTCTTCCATTGAAGATTCATGAAGTTGTTTATTAGATGTTGTTTTTATTTTTTTTCATTTTAACTTATCTTCTTTCTTAAATAGATTTCAATATTTCAGGATCATATATTCCATTGATTGATGGATTCATGAGCAGCAAGGGATCTTCTTTATCTTACTTATTAATAATTGTTTATTGTTTAAGAACTCTTTAATCTGTTTTCATAAAGGATCTTTGTACAATGGATGTTATAACTTTTTTCATATTCTCTATGCTTCTACCCATAATTATATAAATCCTTTATCTGGTATACAGTTTGATTTCCTTTGATCTGTAGGATGTTATGACTCCATGCCCAATGGAATGCCTCTGCAGACAGTTCATTTCCCTCTCCCTTTCTTTCTCAGTCTTACTGATCCACTCAAGTATAAACCTATTTTAATCATTTGTATTCTTATGGGTATTGGAATTGTTATTAAAGCAGTCTAAGAACAACTTCTGGTGCTAACAAAAGGATCAAATTATGAAAGGATCCACAATACAGAAAAGGATAAATGATGTTGAAGATATGGAAAAACGTATGGCACATAGATAAAAGAAGTCATAAATGAATGAAATCAAAGTGCACACAGAACAATATAATAACATGTGATGCATCTCAGGCAGGTGCACAGAACAATAGGATGATCTATGACATAGTTCATAAATGAAGTACAACGAAGTGAACTGCAACATATTCTCTTGTCCGATATTGTGGATTGGATCAAAGGAAGTTGGTGTTGCAGTGCAATGATGTTTGTGTAAAGGACACAAGAGCAAAGAGAGAAGTGACAGAGTGGACTGCAACAGAGTGTGTGGAATATTGCACAAATGAAAATATGTAGGGCACCTTAAGCCAATGTGATGAATGGCGCAGTGGAGTGTGATGAAATAAAGTATGAAGTGGAATGAAACCGAACGAGTGGAAGTTTGGTAGTCAAGAGAGAAAATCACCAAGGGTCGTTAACATGTTTGTGGGGAAAATGTGTGAGCGTTTTGTAGGCCAATAATTACACAATGAAGAATTGTGACTTGGGTTCTCATTCCATATGTGCATTGTATTCTTTGCATATATTTTTTGTGTCATTCTTTAGGAGGTGCTCGAATAATTTCTATCTCAATCATAAGAAAATTTTGTTCCACTTGATTTTGTCAAATTTTTTCCATAATGTATATGTCATGCGTCTAGATACTATATTTAGACAAATTGTAACTACCATGAATTTGATGATGTCAAAGTTTGTCCACAATGTAACTGCCATGCGTCTACATACTATTTTTAGACAAAGTGTAACTGACATGAGTTTGATATGGTCAAATTTTGTACACAATGAAATTGTTACAGGTAGATATATAGAAAATTTAACTCATGCAAAATACTATAAATATGGACACACCCTGATATATTCAGGTGTACAAAATGTGATAAGAGAAGGTTTTGTAACTGCTCAAAGCAACATATATGTAAATTTTTCAGTTTGAATTGAAAGGTTTAGTATTGTAGAAGATTGTTTTCTAAGTTTAGGGTGTAAGGGTGGTTCTAGGGTGAGTTGAAGATCACTGAGGATTGGAGTTCTCACTTTTGTAATAGGTTTGTGTGTGAGAGGATTGGTATCCTCATTGCTTGTGACAGGTTGTTTCCTGAGAGGATTAGTGTCCTCAATGTCTGCAATAAGTTGGTGCCTGAGAGGATTGGTGTCTTCATTGTCTGGGACATGTGGTTTCTTATTGAGTAAAAAATTCTAAATTGTAGGTTGGTGCTTGTAGAATAACATAAAGAATATGTTTTGTGGTTTTTTACTGCATTGGGTTTCCATGTAAAAAAATCTGATGGACTATGTTTTCTGCAATGTTTTGATTTCTGCATCTATGTGTTACTTAGTGTGGACTTGTAAAATAACTTAAATGACTAGAAAGAAATAAAAATCAGAAAATTAATACAATACTGATTCACCCCCCCTCTCAGTATTTTTGTGTGTTTCAACACATACTTCTTCCTCAGTCGATACGAACCATATCAGTGGCTTGGATTTTTTTTCAACGATATACTTTCTTGAACTTTCACTTGAAGTTTTTTATAACTTCTAACCCATTAATTATTTATGTATTAGTGGGTTAATATTTTCCTCGCTGATACAACTAATATTAGTGAGTTAGTGATTTACTAACTGACACACCGATGAATTTCTTGTCTCTGTCGTTGATATGTAGGAAGGGTCAACACTTATACATTTTCTTTTTTCACTTTCTAGTGTATCAACATCGATCATTTTATGGGTATCAATACACTGACACCTATCATTCCTTGAACATAGATACACCTATGCTTCATCCGTGCATTATTGTATATTCACACATATGCTTCGATACATAATGTATTGACAAGGTTCCTTTCTTTGTCTCTTATACACAATGTATCGGTGAGGTTCATATCTCTCTCTCTGATGCATTTCTTGTTGGCAAGTTTCCCTTTTTTGTCCCTGGTATGCTAGCAAGAATATGTCAACCCCTCATCGCCACTGAGCATATTGGAATTTATCTTCTTTTTCTTTCTGACATTAACCGTTTTAGCAAGACGCTTTCATCTCAAAGCCACTCCCAAGTTCCTCCAACTCAAATCCTTCTCATTTCACTAGTTATTCAGGTTCCTATCATTTCCAATGATTAATCATTCCATGCATGATTGGATGAATGATGATTGATTTCATATGTTTCTTAATATACATTATATTCCAGTCATGATTAAGTCTATTGTGTCACCAAAAACTTCTGTTACACATACCATGCCACTGTGCACATTTTGTGTCTTCTTTATTTTATGAATAACCTTGATCATGAAAGTGTTTTTTATTTTTGTTGGGTCAATTGCAACATCTACAGGGCACAATTTGGCTCTATATTGCATCTAAGAGAAGAATTGGTACTCTTGTCACATACTCACTAGTAAGTTCTCCAAACATTATTTGTATTTTTTCATAGGATAATATTTCTCAGTCATTGACATAGGAATTTAGTTATAATGGATGTATTAAGAACTTATATAACACACATGCCATATGAATTGACAGAACTGAATTTGAGAAAAATAGTAGTGAGAAAGTGGTTCGAACTTTCATTAAAAAATGTCTTTGATCACAATTTTCAGTACTGGTCAAAGTGGATTTATCACTCCTAAAATAGGATAGATGTATTTTTTTTTAAATTATGATTCCAATGCCATTGATGGAATCGAAAACCAAGGTCTATAAGTTCCATAATGATCACCAAGGATTTCCCGTCAAGAAATCCTCGTTAATAATGACCTTCATTAAGCATGACTATAATTAAATGATTGAATGAATTTGTAAGGTATATCACTAGAATCCCCTCCTTGTTCTCTCTACGTTGCAAAAAATGATGCCTCAATCGGACATCATATGAGAAAGTTATGGAATTTTGAACTCAAGTTATGGTTGTCTCTTGTCATTAAAAATACACTTAGAAATTTTTCGATTTGTCTTCCTACATAGAGGATTTCATGCTCATATTGTCGATACATAGGATATTTCTTTATCATCTTTCTAACACATGATTTCAATCTTTTCGTGTCGACACATACAAAAGTTCCTTCTTATATTTCTGATAGATGAGTTCGTGCTTTTCTTCCTAACACATAAGGGAGTTTGTGCTTATCTTATCGATACATGAATTCATTATTTTATTTACTGACAGATATGTGAGTTCATGCCTATCGTTCTAATACAAGATTTCATACTTTTCTTCCCGACACATAGATGAGGTCATGATTTTCTTGTTGACACATGAGTTTGTTATTTTCTTGCCGACACATAGGAGACTTCATGCTCATATTGTTGATACATAGGAGAGTTCTTTCTCATCTTGTCGATACAATAGTTCATTATTTTATTATAGACACGTGATTTCATGTTTTTCTTGTCGATACATGAGTGGGACCTTGCTAAACTACCTTTCCTATTTTGGTCAGAAATTTTGATTCCGATGCATGTTTCACGTGTTCCTTATACTGTTGGAAATTTATTTCCAAGATATACAAATTTAAAGTTATATGATTTCATATATTCCTCACCAATTGTTTGCATTTTTAGGGCTTAGGTCTCGCCCATTGGAAAATTTGTTGGAGAATGCAGTACTTCAACCAAAAGCAAAGGAACCAAGAATCAAACGCAGGGAATCAATATATATGAAATATCACTTAGCTAATGTTTCATTTTTATATGTTCAAATGGGTGGTTTTGAAAGTTTATTTCAATATTATTTTATGGTCACTCATATGTTGCATGTTGAATAGTGCTAGGTACCAATGCTAAAGGGAGATCCTACTCAAAAATATGAATAGTCATCGTGTGAAGGAAGCAAACCATGAAGTCACAATTTATTCACATCAAGGTAATATACCAGTATGAAATAGTACCATAAAAAATACGATATACCACTAAATATGATGATACACTAACTACAATAGTCATCGCAACAACAAGGGAGAAGTGAAAGGGAATTGAACTCAAATGGATGAATAAGAATCCCAAATCCCATGATTGTCGAATATCAAACTTGGAGGGAGAAGAGTTTTTCAATGTCCATAACAGTGATCAAAGTGGGCAAGGTGTGATATGGCCAAAATATCTGATGGAACATCAGAAATAAAAGACAAGTTTGAAATGTAACTACATATAATACATTAAACTATAAACATTCATGTTGTCCTTTTTCTCTCATGAATATGAAGAGGATAAGGACAAAAAAATTTAAATGAAAGGTCATGGGGGGAAGATGGAAGGCCAAGAGTCAAGTTGAATATCAATAAATATGGGGATTGTATCTGAGTAAAAGGATTTTGGCTCTTTGAGCTTTCATGTACTATTACCAAAACGTTTAATGAGGAGAATCATGTTTGTCCAAGCAATTTTTTGGAGATCTCTTATTCTTGTGTTGGACATATTGTGGACTATTCCTTTGTGTTTTTCTCAATACTCGAGTTGTGTAAGAATGTACTTCATATCGTAGACTATTCTCATATATGTTTTTTGCATTATTATTTTGGTTCTTCAAGGAATATTTTTCTAAACTAGTGGGAAGAGGACTATAAATAATTGTTTAAATGATAGATTATTTTTTGTTTGTAGTTATTTATTCATATTATTGTATTTTCTCTGTGTGAACTATTTTTTAGGCCATTGACAGAAGCATGGTTGGTTCTATGTTTTCTTTATGGTTTCCTTAGATTCATCCAGGTGCATGCAACTTAGATTAGTTGTATTTCATTCTTTATCTTAGAAAACCTTCATGACTGGATTGGGCTAAAACTCGTAAACCCAAAACCAAAAATGGTTGTCAGGATAGAATTTGGATGGGTTCCTTATTCCAAATGGTGAGTGATGCATCCCCCCTCCCCTTCTAGGATTCTACAACCTCCTGGTCTCTGGATCATTCCAATCGTTGAGTCATATCGACTCTTCAAGCTCCTAAATGAACCCATATCAATTATACATAGGCCCCTTTTCTTCCTTTGGAACAGGTCCTATGATACCCGCACCTTCTTTCTCTGCGTGCTTTGGTATCTTCTCAATTTATGGGCTCTAGCTCTTCTTTACTAGCCCCTTCCTTCACATGTTCCTGATGGTGACCTTGTGGAACTATATGATTTCGGGCGTGGGAAAGAGTGGTTTAAGACCAACCCACTTTTTTCCCCGCAATCCTTCTCCAGCATACACGTACCCCGTCACTAGAACAATGGTTGAAATTGCAGCCTCCTCAAGGAATATTATTGTCCGAGCATGTCCTGGCCCCACAATCCCTTATGTCCTTCGACCTCTTCTCCTTTGGAACTACCTGCGATCAACGACTTCTATCAATCTTCATTCCTCTCTTCCTTCCTCCTTCCATGCATCTCCCCATATCTCCACGATTTGTCCACATGTAACTCCCCTCTGGATCAACAACTATCGTTCACTCCACCTTTTTGGCCCTTATGAGTTTTAACTCTCAAACTCTACTCTCCTCTATGTGGTAATCTCCCGAAGTGGATGATCTATTGCCACCTGTCTCCTTGAATCTATGGCTAGGATCTCCTCCGTGAGTCAGGCCTGTGGGAATCTAAAATCTCAAATCCTTTTTCTTCTTCTCAAATATGTGGAATCCTGCCACATGTCCTCTTATATCAAATGGCCTAGGATTATTTTGGGTATTTTCCCAAAACATGCATATCTTCACCACGTCTCCTCCTAATCAGATGGATATAAGTCATTTTAGGTGATCTGATGGCTCTAATATACTTTGACTCTTCGGACTTCTGAGATCTCAAATCTCAAACTCTTGTCTCTGTTGACTGGGTATCTCCCAGAGTCGAATATTTGTTGACATGTATACTCCCAGATCAACAGTTGTACTCTCACTTCAGGTTCTTGACCTCCCTGACTAGATCAATGGTCCTACGAGTCCTTCCTTGGTCAACAACCAATATGTCCTCTGGGTCCTCGGACCTTTTCTCCTATGTTTTCTTTTGGAGTTCTATATCTGGTGTTGCGTGTCCTTCTTCACACCGATGTCTCTCGTCATTTATGGGGCTCTGTCCTTTGACGTTCTCAAATCTCAACAACCACAATCCTCCGGAGTGAATATTTTCAGAGCTCTTGATCTGGTGACACCTATCCAACTTAGATAAAAAAATTTCATTCTCTTTGGTTGTTCGTGCTTCGGCGATCTCAAACCTCAACTTCCCCTTTTCTTTTCTCCCATAATAATTTCTTTCGGAGTCCAAGATCCTTCACCACATGCCCTTCTAGATATGACAATTCATATTTACTTTGGGTCCTTAGGCTTCGTCTATTTCATTTCTCAAACTGAAACTCTAGTGTAATTTTCCCCGAAGATCATGATCTAGTGACAAGTGTCCCGTCGCAGATCGACGACTCTCGGCTCTTCAGCTATCTATCCTTCGGATGTTTTCAATGTTACACATCCACCTCCTTTAGGATATCCCAACCAGTTGACACGTATCCCCTCTAGATCCAACAGTCCATATCCATTCTGGCCCTTCGACTCTTCGTGCTTCGGGAATCTCAAGTTTCAAACCTTGAGAGATTCTTTCTCTTGTGCTTACGAGTGTTAAGACTCGTGCACCTCCCTTTGGTCAGACGTTTGTTGACCCTTCGCACTCAGATCCAATGGATGGGATCCATTCTTTCCTTTGTGCAACCTCTATTCGCTGGATGTAGATATAATGGTCTAGGTTCTTCTCTACAACTGATCATGCATTTTTTTTCGCTTCTCCTACTAAGCTTCCACCTTCTCCTGAATTGGAAGATTTTTCAAGTGTTGAAAGTTATCAGCCTTTGAACTTTCTCCTATGAACCTAAATCCTTTGGGTCTCACTTATGCTCTTGCAAGCGTTATCCCTTCTGAGCTTATGGACTCACAATAAGTTCGAATCCTATGCACTTTTTGCGTTACTTCTCCTGAGCTTTATCTCCTCAAAGATTTCGATCTTCCACACACACCTTATGTTCTTGGAATTTTTTCACACTCAAAATTTAAAGGATTTCTTGAACAAGAGTAAATTATCTCCCTCCTTGCATTCTCTTGGCTCAATGCACACCTTGCAGAGATTTTCTTCATAGAGTGGTCAGTAACTTTGTTTCCTACCAAACTCAACACAGATTTCTTCTGTGCACACTTGCATCGGCTCAATTCCCACCTGGCAGAGCTCGATAGAGTTCTCAGTAACTCTGTGTTGCACCTATTCCATAACCTTAGTGAGAAAAGTAGAGGTGCTCACAATATTAGTTGGGTTTTCTAAGAAGGACAGTTGTAAGGAAAAGGGTTAGAGAAAAAAATACAAAAGAACAACTAAGAATTAAACTAAGAAATAAAACAACAACTAAATTAATGAGCATAGGGACATAAGGACAAAAGAAACAATTAGACCCATGTCACCA
>ML780473.1:324389-372080 GCA_009831015.1 Picea engelmannii
GTATCTTGGATGGAGATTAATCATGAAAGAAATATTTGTGAGAGGATTTGTAGAGATATCACTTGATATGTGTGAGCACATGGTTGTAACCAAATGAGACATTTGTGGATCTAAGAGAGATTTGTGGATCTAAGTTATCTTAATTTTTGTATAAATAGGAGTGCCTCCTCCATTTCAAGAAGAGGACTCTTGGAGCATTGTATCCAACTTATGATGGAATAAGAATCAAGCTTTCTTTTCACATCAGTTTCCATTCTCTAGTTTAGATTTAGAATGATTTAGTTTATGTGTTACTTTGTTCTTGGGAGAATTGAGCTCACTCCAAATAGATCATAGTAGAATTTTCTTCTTGTTTTAATTCTTCGAATAGGTTTATATGCTTTATTGTTATTTGATGATCTTGATTGTTGATGGGTTATTTGAAACATTCCGAGAAGACCTCCTGAAGGGGAGCTAGTATTTTCATGCCTAGAACAGCTAAGTCCTATTAAGTGGAATGCAAGAGTTAGGATTTGATTGAATTTTCTTAGATTAGAAGTTAGGTGCCTAATCCTGCATTTATAGTGCATGTGCTTCATAAGCATACGAACCTCGGATTGACAAATTAAATGGTTGGGCAATTACTATGACGGAATTAAACGACAATATTTTCGCCTAACAATGTGTATTTGGTATAAATGCTGATACTATATGTTGTTTGTTTGTATGTGCAGATGTGGCACCTCGCGGGCATGAAGTTGAGTTGCTGAGGGCATCAACTCACCAGCATCCAAGGAGACATTTGTGGGGAGGGATGTGGGTAGGAGAAAGACATCAGCGTGAGGACACTGAGATGAGACCAGCTGAGCCTGAGGGAGCAGTGAGGAGACGCTCGTTTGATGACCCAGGTGTTGGGCCATCACATGCTCCACCAACGGATGTCGTAGAAGATTTTGAGGACATTCACCGCCGCCTAGAGGCGGTGCTACAGGGCATGGCTGAGGGCATGTGGTCATGTATCCAGGATGAGGGCATACTAGAGTAGTGTGGGGGGATTCTGCCACCGTGGCAGGTCGTGGTATGACGAGCATCAGTAGCAAGTACTGTTATGACTGGATGGTTACCTCCTGGTCTGGAGGGACCAGTAGTGGGTGGGGGACCACCGCCTGAGGGAGGGGCAAGAGGTGGTGCTCTAGAGGCACCTTGAGTGGTGCTCTATGTATTTTTTGTATTTTAATATATAGGATGGTGAGCCCATTTTGTACCGAGGTGCTTCACTGACCTGTGGATATTTGTATTTTTGTATGTAAACATTTGGATGGCACTGTGGACCGTCGTATATATACATGAGTAAACATTTTGAGATCTATGTGGTGTTTACATGTGTTTTGTTAATGTGTTGATGATGTCTAATCTATGTATGTTGTGACAGGTTGTTGATATGTTTATGTATGTGTAGAGGTATCTTGATGTGATATATGCTAGTCTAACAGAATGTTAGCTAAGTTATCTGTAATTCGATTAAATTGTCTGGGAATATGTGTAAATGTAATGGAATCAAAATGTCGAGATAAAAGTCTAACCTATAGGTATTTGTGAAAGAGGCAAGGATGACGTATGCGGTACACATTATTGAGCTGGAGAACGACTAGTTGAGAGTTGAGAAAGACGCTAAGGTGATGAATACAATGATGTTGGGCATCGACAAGGAGGCCAATGACGACAGTGTATTCGTCTTGGTTGCTTATGGCTGAACCCAAACATATGCCGTTTGAATGGAGCATTTCATGTGAGGGGGTATAGAGGGCCCAAGCTGTCGAAGCGAGATTTTGTGTCCACCGGCTAGCGTCGTCAACGTAACCGATGTGATAGGCTGGTGGAGGACGCATCTGTCAATAGCACAAATGATATTTTAGACGTGAGGGATGGAAAAAAGGATTAAAAACACTATAAAAGAAATAACCTATAGTAGAATGACTACGCTTTAGGCATAAAATTTCTTTAAGTATAACCCATTGACAAGTTCTTTAAGAGAGAGGCCTTCAGAAGAGGCTTGGATGTATGCGCCTTTGGTGAGGTAATGTTGGATAATGTATGGGCCATGCCATAGTGACTCGAACTTGCCATGACCGAAGGTATCGTCAGCGATATCATAAGCAAGGACGAGGTTGCCTTCATGAAATGAGCGAAGGTTGACATGTCAATCAAAGGTGGCCTTTGATCATTTTTTAGCTGCCTCATTGTTCTGTAATGAAGATCGACGATCTAGATCCAGGGACTCTAAGTTCAGCAAGCGCTGCTCCATTGGACCAGTGTCAGGTAATAGCTCAATTGCGGTGCGTAAGGTGGGAATTTCACACTCAATGGGAAGAGTGGCCTCAACCCCGTGGACTAGATGAACTAGTGTGAAACCAGTGGCTATTTTCATAGTTGTACAGTAAGCCCATAGCACAGAAAATAACATATGATGCCAATTGATCTTATGTTTGTTAACCGTGCGATGTAACATGGTCTTGAGGACCTTGTTAACTGCTTCGACCTGTCCATTAGACTGAGGTTAATATGGTGAGGCGAACTCGTGGGAGAATCATAACCGAGATGAGAGTTCGACGGAAATCTCATTCTCGAAGTGTTTCCTGTGATCGGAAACTAGTTGGAGTGGTACTCTAAAGCGAGATATGATGTGGTTAAAGAAAAAATGCATTGCGGTGTCAGCAGTATTGTTGAAGGTGGGCATATATTCCACCCATTTTGTGAATTAATCGACTGTGACAACAATGTATTTGTGGCCATTGTTGGAGGGGGGATTACAATTCATGAAGTTGATGCCCCATTTACAAAAAGGGCCAATAGTGATGACTAGATGAAGAAGAGCAGGTGGTGCTCAGGCTTTGTTGGTGTAAAGTGGACACTTCTCGCACTGTTTCACGGCATAAATGAAATCGCGAAACAAGGTAGGCCAAAAATAACCTGCTTGAATGATCTTTTGAGCAGTGGATATTCCCAAAAGATGGCCCCCACATGCGCCTCTATGGAAATCGTTCAAGACCCTATCGGCCTCGTCAATGGCCAGGCATCGACGAAGAATGGTGTCGACCCCTCACCAGTATAAGATGTCTCTGATGAGGAGGTAGCAAGGGGCCTGGTGGAGAGTACAAAGACGATCATCTCTTGAAAGGTGGTTACCGAACTTTTGAGTTTGGAGGTAGACGAGGAGGTCGCCATACAAAGGATCATCCAAGGTGATGTAAAAGAGGTGTTCATCAAGAAAGTCGGTATTGATGGGGGAACTGGTTGTGTTAGAGGGGAGGGTCGTGACAAGTTTGGTGAGGACAAGGGATTTCTTACTCTTGGGTGTTGATAATTCAAGATCGTACTCCTGAAGGATAACGATCCATCGGGCAAATTTGCCATTAATTTTCTGAGGATTGAGCAAGTATTACATAGGATTGGAATTGGCTACAACCTTAGTTGTGTGAAGCAGAATGTAGTGACGCAGTTTCTAGACTGCGAGGATGACTGCAAGGGCTAGTTTCTCTTCGTGTTTATACTTCAAGGGTGGCCCTGAGAGGTTTTTACTAATGTAATAAATGACATGCTCACAATCATCATCACCTACCTGAATGAGAACTCCTGCTACTGAAATAGCTGATGCTGATATGTAGAGGATATAGTTGCAACTGTAGTCATGTGCATTAATTAAAGGGGCGTTGGAGAGCACCATTTTAAGATCGTCAAATGACTGTTGGGAATATTCATCCCAAATAAATGGGATGTCGTGACGTAGTGAGCGAAGGAAACCGTGTGTGCGAGTGACATAGTCTGGGACAAATCATCGTAGAAAGTTAGCCTTGCCTTATAGGCTCTGGAGTTGACGTAAATTTTGGGGAGGTGGAATTTTGGTGATAGCTTGGACTTTGATCGGGTCCACGGTAATACTGCCTTGGGAAACAATAAATCTAAGGAGGCGCCCCGCGGTGACGCAGAATACACACTTGAGGGGATCAAGCGGATGTTGTACTGACGACACCGTTGGAAGATGATCCATAAATCATCAAGATGTTGGGTGCGTTTCTTGGATTGAGTTTTGAGGTTGTCTAAGTAGGCGAGGATGATATGAGCCAGATCATGAAAAATGTATGTCATAGCCATTGGAAAGTTGCGCCAGCATTCTTTAAACCAAAAGGCATGACACGATATGCGAAAGTACCCGAAGGGGTAGTGAATGTAGTTTTGTGTTGATCGGCTTGGTGAATTTGGATTTGATTATAACCAGAGAAACCATCCATGAAGGATAGAGCCTCGTGGCCTGTGCAGTCGTCGATAATTTGATCGGTGAAAGGCATTGGAAAGATGTCTTTGGGACATGCGTGATTGAGATCATAAAAGTTTGTGCAGACGCAGATAGTGCCATATTTTTTATTAACAGGTATAGGGTTGGAAACCCATGAGGTATAGGCAATGGGGTAGATGAACCCAGCTACACGTAATTTTTCAATTTCGGATTTGATGGCCGCTGCTCTGGATGGGTGTAGCGGTCGTTGTTTTTGACGAACTGGTGTAATGTCGGGCTTGGTGTCGATGTGATGTTTGATGATAGAGGGATCAAGGCTAGGAATTTCTATGTATGACTAGGCAAAAATATCCTGATATTCCTGGAAGAGGGTTTTATAGGCGGTGATTTCTTGAGGAGTGCAAGCGGCTCCAATGGTGATTTCCTCGACGATGCCCTTTTTGATGGAAATGTCAATTTTGATGGTCAGGGAAATGTTAGCCATGTTTCCTTCTTCAAAATAATCTGGAGTAGGAATGGGGTTTTTAAACTAGTCGATATGCCCTAATGGGATAAAATCCTTGGTTTCGACCGTGTATATGGGGTGTTGGTTAGGAGGCATGGAGGATTCCTGTGGAAAGAAGAGTGGTTGGTGGTGTAGTGCATCCCATGGGTAGTCGGGGGTGTTTAACTCTTCGAGTATTTCCTCATCACAGTGGAATTGGCGGGAATACAAGGGGTCGTGAAGAGTGATATCGATGACTATTGTCATGTGGCTGACTCCTGGTGATGAAGAAGCAAGGGGAACGACACAAGGAAATTGCGATGTTTTGCTTCACATGAACCAAATATCAAAGCACTGATGAGTACCCATGGTAGTGGGATGTAAAATTTCTGTAGGGAAATGAGAGGAAGAATTGGGGGGATTTGGGTGTGAATCCTCGGATAAGTCATCTAAGAACCACGGAGGCATTGGGAGTTCCACAGGTTCAGGAGAAATGAGATGAAGAATCTCTAGTGACGAGGTAAGGCCAACCATCGATTTTGTGTGTCTTGGAAGCAGGGTCAACTGGCGTTGCCTGTATTTAATGATCATAGGACACTGGTATGTAAAATGATATAAGGATTCACATAGAGAGAAAGGGAATCTCATACGTTCATTGACTGAAGTTGTGACATAATGGATGTCAGTGATTTGTGGTAGGGATGACGTAGCTGGACTGGGTTCGCTTTGGAAGATTTGGCGTACTATGGCTAGTGTTTGTCGAAAGCGTGGTAGTGCTGGGAAATGGTGGGTATAATGGCCATATTCGAAACATATAGCGCAAGCGAATTTGGTTCGCAGCCCTTTACTACTTGAGTGAGGGGCGGAAATGGAAGTACTTGCTATGGTGACGAGTGTTGATGGATTTTGATTGAGTGGAATCAAGTTCCGTAACTCCGGTAGAGATGGGCAGTTGTTGGTATAGTGTCCATATTTCTCACATAGTGCGCAAGGGGGTTGGGTGCATGGGGGAAGTGGAGCTATGGGCTCCCTCTTCTTTCTTCTGCCCCCAGCTGTAGTAGGGGGAGTAGTAAGTGGGGGTGGAGAGGGTATGGTGGGAGTGAGTATGGGAATCGTCATTGGGATTCCTTCCATTTGGGGGGGAAGGGATGGTTGAGGGACCATCTCTAGTGGATGTAAGTACCAAAATGGAATTGCTAACACTATATTAGGGAGGGTAAGTGTTGCGGCTACCTGGAAAGCTTGTACACCTGGAGTAGGGTAAAATAAGGGGATTTGAGTAATGGCTTGGGGATCTATCTCCCAAACTGGGATATGGCCTTGGGGAGAGGTGAAATCGTGGACTGGTGGGGTTGATGAGTTCGCAGGAGGCTCGTGAGGGGGGAGCTCTGCAACTAGTGGGAGATACCCGTGAAGTGAAAAAGAAGCATATATGTGGATAAGTGGGTTTTGTCCTCGTGGGGAATCAAAGAAAACAAATTCTCGTGTCCTAAAAGACGTAACGTCCTTCCTCGTACATAGCACTGGACCTTCCAATAGTACTCAACAGTGGGGTCTGAAGTCATCGGAAGAGAGACTAGTGAAGGATGAAATAATCGGTTATAATGAGGGGTAAAGGGGGCATATCCCGAAAGAGTTGGCGATATTTCCCAATAGCCACATGAAATCCGATGAAGATGTAATTGCAGCCCACAATTGCCACCTAGGTAGATGTCCTAAAATTTGGTCACTAGGTACCTCGGTCAAAGTGTGGCATTTAGATTTTCAGCCTAAGAAATGGGTCACGGGCTGGATCCCGTCCAAGAGGTGGGTGCCACAAGGGGGGACGCACAAAAAAACCGGACCTTGGCCTTCAACCCTTCATGGGTATCTCCCTGCCTTAGTGGTAATCATAGGTATCTCCCTGCCTTATGGTGCGCGATTCTTGCATTTTTGTTTTGCGCATGTGCGCACGTGCCTTGTGTCTTCATAGAGCCCTTTAATGTTTTGCACTAGTTGTATAGTTTTTGACCCTTTGGGAATGCTTTTGTGTTAATTCTGGTCCATGGGTGACCTCATAACTGTTTGATGATGCTGAATTCGTGTAACCATTTGCAGAAAAAATTTCAGTGATAACACTCTGCTTCTCTCTGAACTCGAAAAAGAGTTATTCCCATTCACTCCTTTCACTTCTACTGATGAAGTTTCAACGGTATCCCTCCTAAGATTTCCCTTGAGGTTAAACCTTTGTCAACACACTCTTTACAGACTGTGTGCACTCGCACTCAAAAACTCAAAGACGGGAAAAAATTGAAACTTGTGCAATAATTCACTAGTTACGCATTCAAACCATCAAAATGCATAAAAACATAAAATGAACACAAATACATAAACACATAGTATGCAAAAAAAACTGTTTTTCTATTATCTTTGTGTGTTTGTACAAATGTTTACAAAGCTGGACTGTGACAAAGTCTCAGTTCTCTCAAGATCTCTCTCTCTCTTAGAACTATTATACTTCCTAAGGCCTCTCTACCCAGACCTCTTTATCTTTCTTTTGTTTTCCCCTTTTTGAAATATGATACAAGATCTCCTTACAAAAGAGGGGCTCTACGAGCTCATCCTCTCTCTCACCTAACCTCATCTATTACATTGAAGTTTCATAAATGAATGTCCAGAACTGACTATGATACAGACCTTATACAGGTAACCATTTAGGGAAACCCCAACCACTACCTGTACAAAGGCATGGCCTGGCATTTACAACCTTGCAACACAAAAATCTGTAGAGTATTATTTCAAATTTAAAAATGGGAGGTTTAATTCCTCTCCCTTTCTCCATTGCATGTTTGCATGGTGGTGTGCTGGTGCATTTTCTGAGGTGGAGAAATGATCCTACATCATACTCCCCTACTAGGAAAAACATGATCTCCTGCTCATGGGATCCTCTCTTCCAGTGTTGAAATCCTCCTGGATCCCAAATTCTCTTATGGAGTTGTCCTCTTGCTCCTCTCCATATATGTTGTTGTTTTTGTTGCTTATTATTCTTTTTCTTTCCTACTGCTATGGCAGGTTCTCTTCTATTCATCTCTCCCTTGCTGACTGCTTATGCTGACCTCAACATCATCTTCCTTATTTACTCTATCACCCTATCCAGATGCTCTAGTGGTTGGCTCTTCTTACGCAGTCTTCTCTGTTTCACTTATTCCTTGTCAGTGGGTATATCTACTCAATCCCCCATGTTGTCTTTATCTCCCCTTATGGCGTCGAGTTGCCACTCTACTGCAGAATTCAATTCCACAGTCTCATCATCAAGCTACTGCTTTAATTCCTCTTCTGACATATCTCCAATTTCCTCCAAATGTTCCTCTAGCTGGTATGCTCCTCCATTTGTCTCCAACTTGACCTATTGGATGTGCCTACCTCTCTTCAAGGATTCAACTTCCTCATGCATGTTAACAAAGTCTATGTTGTCTTCTTCCTCTCCTGTTGTAGACTCCAGTGTTGTAGTCATTTCCTATTCAACTTCTTGGCTAAAAATTTTGAGCAATTCTGTCGAATACTCTTTTCCTGAATTTTGCATGACTGTCTTCTGGAATCCATTTGTTGGTTCTGGATTTTCCAACCAATCCTCTAACATCCTCAATTCTATCTCCCATTGAGTGAGAATCTCAATTGTCTTCTCCTCTTCTTCTTCTCCTTGGGAAGATTCTAATACCTGCTCCTTCATCATGGCAGTCACTGTTGGTTTTCTTTCTTCTTCTGTTGCACTCTCATCATGTGCACTGGCCTCTAATTAGTTGTTTGGTAGGAATATATTCATCCCTCCAATAATTAGAATGCTCCTCTGATCCTCCTCCTTGGTGATGGAGTATTTAACTTCTCATTGTCTTCATTCACATGGTCTGCAAACCCAGATGAATCTTCTTCTATCAACACTACTCACTGACATGAAATCACTTCTGAGCTCCTGAGATTTTGAGACAGTCTCATCTCCTTCTCCCTGCCCACCTGGAAATTTGAGAATTCTCTACTACCCACCTAGTAGTCCATGAGATCAATCGATCCCATATCATTTCCCACTTGGCAATCTGAACTTTCGGCACTGCCCCTCTAGAAGTATACGAGACCTCCACCTCATCTCTTTCCATTGCCCACCTGGAAACTTGAAAGTCGATTTCCGCCCAATTGGAATTTTATGAGATCTTCATTTAATCTCTTGTCCTCCTCCTCGTTAAGATTTCTCCCAGTCTCTAGTTCACAGAAGTGAACCACTTCCTCTTTATCTTTGAGGCCTTCGACATACCTCAGCCACACTCTCATCATTCTTCATTGTTCCTTGACCAACAATTCCTTTACTGGCCACTTTAACCTCTTCTTCATGGGCCATTCATACACCCAATGCGCTTTTGCATCCTGCTGCATTTTAAGTGAAAGCTTATCCATTCTTTCTCTTACCTAATTAAGCTCCATATCCATATCTGGATTTCATTTCTACTTGTGACCTTCTCTTTGACCATGTCCATGACCTTTAGTATTCATTTCCACTTTCTACCTCCCCTCCTAGAAAGTCTATGGATTACTCTACAGCTGCAAGCATATCCATCTTCTCTCACATCTCGCCTGGCTGTTTAAAATTTTTCTAGTGCGTCCATGCAAGAACCTTCTTACAGAGCATCAATACTCTAACCTTATTTCACCTGTTGTCTATAGGAAAATTCATGTTTATGATACCACCTGATGTTATTAGGTCATCTCCTTTCAACGTCTCTCCTTTGTTTGTTGCTTGCGAACAAACTAACGACCTCCTCCTCTTTCTCTTTTTCCTAAATTCTATAGACAAAAATATTATATCTTATACCAATTGATGGTATCACACTATCTATTCTTTAATGTCTTCTCTCCTCGACCTACAAAAATCAATTCTGTAAAAATGCTCTGATACCACCTGATGCAACCCCCCTCCCCTTCCGGGGTTCTTTGACATACTGGTCTATGGATCGTTCCAATGATGGATTCATATTGACTATTTGGGCTACTGAATTAACCCTCATTAATTACACACAGGCCCCTTTTCTTCCTTTGGCGTAGGTCTTGTGATACCCGTACCTTTCATCTCTACGCGCTTCTCAAATTATGGGCACAGGATCCTCTTTACTAGCCCCTTCCTTCATATGTCCTTGGCGGTGACCTTGTAGAACTATATGATTGTGGGCATGGAAAAGGCTGGTTTTAGACCAACCCTCTCTTCGCCCTACAATCCTTCTCCAGATGACACGTACCCCATCACTAAACCAGTGGTTGAAATTATGGCCTGCTCAAGGAATATTATCGTCTAAAAATGTCCTGGCCCCGCAATCCCTTATGTATGTCGATCTTTGCTCCTTTGTCATTTCCTGTGATCAATGGTTGCTATCAATCTTCATTCCACTCTTCCTTCCTCCTTCCATGCATCTCCCCATATCTCCACGATCTTTCGCCACGTAACTCCCCTCTGGATCAACGACTATCGTTTAATCTGCCTTTTCGTCCCTCGGGAGCTTCAACTCTCAAACTCCACTCTCCTTTATGTGGAAATATCCCAGAGTGGAAGATCTGTTTCCACCTGTCCCCTTGAATCTACGGTCAGGATCTCCTCCATGAGTCCATCCTGCAGGAATCTCAAATATCAAATCCTTTTTCTTCTCCTCAAATACCCGGAATCCTGCCACCTGTCCTCTTAGATCGGACAACCTAGGATTATTTCGGGTCTTTTCTCAGAAAAAAAATATATTTTCCACATATCCTCTTGATCTGACAGCTATAAGTCATTTCGGGTGATTTAACGGCTCTAATCTGCTCTGGCTCTTTGGACTTCTAAGATCTCAAATCTCAAACTCTTGTCTCTGCTGACTGGGTATCTCTCGGAGTGGAAGATATACTGACATGTGTCCTCCCAGATCAATGGTTGTACTCTCACTTTGGGTTCTTGACCTCCCTGACCAGATCGATGGTCCTACGACTCCTTCCTTGGTCAACGACCAAGATTTCCTTCAGGTCCTTGGACCTTTTCTCCTTTGTTTTCTTCCAGAGTTATAGATCTAGCGTTGTGTGTCCTTCTTCACATCGATGACTCTCATCGTTTCCAGGGCTCTGGACTTCGACGTTCTCAAATCTCAATAACCAATATCCTCCAAAGTGAATCCTCTCAGAGTTCATTATCTAGTTACACCTGTCCAAACTAGATCAACGGTTGTCATTCGCTCCAGTTGTTCGAGCTTTGGCGATGTCAAACCTCAACTTCCCCTTCTCTTTTCTCCTGAAATAATTTCTTTCGGAGTCCACACTCCTTCACCACATTCCCTTTTGGATCTGATGGTTTAGATTTATTTCAAATACTTAGGCTTTGATCATTTTAGTTATCAAATTGAAACTCTAGTGTAATTTTCCCCGGAGCTCGTGATCTGGTGACAAGTGTCCCCTCGAAGATTGACGAATCTCGGCTCTTCGACTATCTGGACTTCAAATGTTTTCAATGTTACACCTCCACCTCCTTATGGTTCTCCCAACCAGTTGACATGTATCCCCTCTAGATCCAAAGGTCCAGATCAGTTCCAGCCATTTAGTTCTCCGCGCTTTAGGAATATCAAGTTTCAAACCTTGAGAGATTCTTTCTCCTCTGCATACAAGCATTAAGACTCGTGCATCTTCCTCTGATCAGATGATTGTTGGCCCTTCATGTTAATATCCAATGGATGGGATCCGTTCTTTCCTTTATGCTACATTGTATAGTGTCAACAACATCAAATATGTTAGAGGTGCCTTGACCCAGTTTCTTTAGCAAGTAGGGCACACTTTCCTTCTCTCTCCCTTTTTGGAATGGTGTGAAGAGAAGAATATTTAGATACCTGGCACACATGTTTTAATCATTTTTCTTTCTATGGATGGGTCTCCTTACCTAGAGAATTCTTCAAAGCTAAAGCATGGTGAATTAGTCCTAAAAGTTTACTTTTAGGTCTCAAGACCCATGCACATAGCCCTAAATCACCACAAAGTACCTACAATGGAATATTTAGCTTGCAAGTGAGAGATGAGAATGATTCTAGTGATTGATGGACCATGGGTGGGTCTTGGCTCTAGATGTACAGTTTGGAGATACAAAACCAGGAACTTTGGCTCAAATAAATGTTTCTAGGGATTTGAGGACATGCATATGGCCCAAAACTAACACAAAGCCCCTATAAAGGGGATTTTTAGCTTGCAAGTTCAATTTGATGTAATAAATCACATTGATGGGTCACATAAGTTAGGATGTGCTTTAAGTATGAAAATTGGGGACTAACATCCTAAGAGGTAATAGATATTCAATTCTATGATATCATTTATATACATAAACTAGGTACATAGGCCCTGATAGTTTTTTCTATAATTCATAGTCTATACTGATCCAGGTGGATATTGGTGGCTACCCACCCATTCCACTTGGACCCCCACCATTGCTTCTTTCAATTTTTCAGTTTCTGCACAGTTTACTATTTTTAGTAGTTTTTCAGGTCCTGAACTTCTGGAGTCGTTTTGAGGCCTTAAACGACATGTCTTGGGAAAAAATGGAGCAACATAGATCGTAGATTGATGTTTATCACCCAAAAATTTTATTCCTCGGATAGATATTTCTAACGAGGTATGGAACACATCAAATGGAGATCGTATGCCAAACTTACGTCCCCGAGAAGTTGATGTACCAACTTACCCAAACATGGCCCATAGTCTTGGAGTTTCATCTCCTAGGGTTAGGTATTTGGATGTTTAGGGTTTTCCATTGTTTCTCAATAATAATAGGCCTTCGAGCCTCATTGTAACATAGTTCAGAGGCCAGTATCTGCCACATCTCTTCTCAGAGATAAGTTACCAGCACCCTAGCTAGTTTATTTTCATTCTGTCTGTAAGCATATTTCAGTCATTTGTTATTAATGAAATGAAGTCTTATTTCCGCTGCATTTCTATGTTTATATGTATTTCTATATTTCATTGTGTTCCTACATAAATTGGGATCAATGGTATTAGAGCGGTCTTCTCATTCTCGATCCTTATTTTCATGTCCCCAACGAGGTCGAGGTATAAGGAGTTGGGGCTCGATCTGGTTGAACCTTTGCAAGATCAGCCTCGCAAACCCTGACGACCCTCCATGGGGGAATAAAATAAATATGAGGGAGCATGAGTTTCTATCAAAATGTTTCTCGAGGAGGCCCTCGAGAAACAAAGGAATGTGATGTTGAAAACTTTGTCCAGATTGTTCAATGGATTCCCACTAGAGGCGCATCGACATCCAACATCCACTCTGGAGGCGCCACTCCTTTTAAGGTACAAGTAAACTTTTACATTCCCATATTTGAGGGCCAAATAGATGAAAATGTCATAGATAGATGGTTGAATCTGTTAGAAGGATATTTCTTGATTCATGACTTTTTCAACCGAGAAAGGATTATTTTCGCACTCCTCAAAGCCACCCCCCATGTCAAGGAATGGTGGGAAACCTACTCGGAGTAATAGGGCGAGGGGGAACCCTCTCTTTTCTCGACCGCACCCACTTGGAATTCTTTTCGAGACGCCATCAAGGAACAATATTATCCCATGGGGAGATATGAGGACAAATACATACAATGAACTACGTTGTGGTAGCAAAGGGACCAAGATGTGCATGAGATGAAAAATCGGTTTCATACCCTACACACAAAGTTGGGTATCAAAGATTTAGAGAAAAAATTGGTGTTAAAGTACCACAATTGTCTACACAGATACATTCAGGAGGAAATGGAGTTCCTCGACATCTCCTCTCTTAGTGTGGCATATAGATATGCGGCCAAGATTGAGTAGAAGTTCAAATAGAAGAAGCGAGACTTTTGGTCTACGAATCAGAAGCAAGGGAAAGGTACCCCCAAACTGCAGAATAAAGGACCAAGCCAAGGAGGGGCTTCCCAGGACAACCCACCAAAGCCACAAGCAAAGAACAACACCACGAAGCCAAAAAACGACACGGGGAAGTGGTGTGAGTTCCATAAGAGCTCCACTCACAACACAAGTGAGTGTCAGACCAAGAAGTCATTGGTAGCCGAGTTGAAGGCTTCTGAATCTGATGCATTCTCTGACTCTAAATCAAAACCCAACAAGGGGAATGATAGGGGGAAGCAGATTATCGATGCATAGGCTAATGCCACCATTTCCACCACAAAGATCCAGAAGGAGGAACTAGAAGATCCAGAGGAGGCGAAGCATATCTTCCATACCAAGATGTGGGTAAAGGGTTCCCCGTTGCAGTTTATTGTCAACAACGGGAGCCAGAAGAACCTCATATCGGTAGAGGTCATGAAGCGGCTGGGCTTACTAACAATAACACACCCACAACCATACACCATCGGGTGGTTTCACCAAGGACGATACCTCCGCGTCAGCCAACAATGTCGCCTTCCCTACAACATCAAGCCCTTCACGGATGAGGTATTATGTGACATTTCTCCTGTTGATGTTTTTGATGTATTATTAGGCCAACCGTACTTGTGGAAGAAACATGTTGTGTATGAGTCTAGGCCTCGTGTTACTATTATCACTTTGGGAAATAAGTTGTATAGGATATCGTAGATAGCACCGCCTACCACCATCTCTTTGGTTACTACAAAACAATGTAGTAAGCTCATTTCCAAAACCAGGAAATTTGTTTTCCTGATGATCCGCCCTCAAGGAAAGAGGAATATTGTGGCCATGACCTCCAGAAAGGGCCTTGCTGCACGAAAACAACATATGGATAAGGTTGTGGAGGAGTACGAGGACATTTTCACCTCCTTTGCAGGGGTGCCTCTACACTGCCAGGTCAAGCACCTGTTGGCAGCCAATTCACATTTTTCCATTATCTTATAAGCTGCCTACACCAATGTTTTGCAAACATCAATTTTTCGTCGCAATTTGCAAATAAATGACATTTTATTTTTTGTGACATTTACACATTTACCTTTTTTTAGTTTTCATGTCTGTAAGCATGAAAACTTTGTCTTTCGAAGTCACATTGAAATCATTATCTGAACTGTCATTATCTCTTTTGTCGATATGCCTATTGCGCTCACTTTTTATTTATCATTATACAGGTGGCAAGATCCTTTGATCAGTACTCATGCTTCGATTGATTGTGTGACTTGGTTTCATTGAGTTTGTAATGCATTGACATTTGGACTTGCATTTTATTTGACCTACTTGATCATTGGTTCCATGAAAATACATAGGGTTATGATTAAATCTCTCATATATATCTTTTTAATATCATTCCTATGACTATGTTTTCATAACTATTGGTTGGTTGATTATGTGTATCCATTGGAACGTTGGTTAAACTATTGATTATATGAGCTGATGCACTGGCACATGGTTAAACATTTGGTTTTAATTTGAGTTTTGTAAGTTTTGAAACTATGGTATAACATTTGCACACGTTGGTTTATACATTGATTTTATTGGTTGGGAAAATGACTCGATCGTTGAACTACTATAATGGATTGAACAACTATGTAAATCGACGGTTGTACTTTGGCAATTACTATTTTGCATGGCAGAGATAAACTCCACCACCTTCGCACGCTGGCATTTATGCCTATCCCTTATTCCCGTTCACTTCCATTAGCTCGGGTAGCTCTTCTCCTGTGTGTGCTATGATCCAAATGCTCGGCTTACCATGTGCTTGGCTCCATGGCACCAGTCGTGCGAATCGAACCAAACGACAACCAAGCCCTGTTAATGTTTGACAATGCTCGCAAAGACTTGGAGGATAGTGGATGGCTCACCTTCGTGCAACGATTTGAGGGTTTTAATCTATGTGTAGCACGACAGTTTTCCATGACTTTCGATGGTTGTAGAGCCAAGGTGGGTGACATACAGTTGGAAATCGATGAGAAATTTATTATCTCTGCCACAGGGTTACCTGCTACAGGCCAGCGTTGGTTCAAAAATTGTAAGGTCAAGGAGGTTCCATGGACATTGTTGTTCCTCTCACGCAAAGTCACCTCTTGTGATAGAGGTATGCCCATCTCTGCACTTAAACCACGATGGCATGATACTTTGATGGTAGTTAAGAAATTCGTGACCTGTGAAGGTCGATATGGACTTGTGTTTCTCTACCACCTGCGTTTGTTAATTAATTTTATGGGATACACATTGAATATGCCCTTTTACTTTCAGCGCAGCCTATATAAAATGTCGAAAAGGTTTAAAAGGAAAAAGGTTGATAGCAGCCTATTCCACCATGGACTTATTAAACTTATCGTTGTTTATCATTTGAGTTTGCATGGTGATAGCTGGAGAGATTTCATCGCTCGTAATGGTTTTGAGGATACAGACCTTGTCCAGGTTGATAAGCCCATGGTAAGTGAAACCAAGGTCGAGCCACCTGTTCCCTTCCATATCCTATTACCCTCTCCTAAGCCTACGGCCAACCCTAATGTTGACTTACCCGACGCTATAACTGAGAATTCTGAGACTATTAAGAAGCTTGGGAGAAAAAATCCCAAGGCAAACCTTACTGCTAATGCCAAAGGAAAAAGGAATGCCCGGCTCATTTCGAGAATGGCTAGAAACAAACCTAAACCCTCTACTGAGTCAAAGCCTATTGTCCTAAGTGAGGATCCGGACTCTGACATAGAACGTTTTTTAGCCGATGAGTATCCTTACTCACAGGGTTTATGTCCCGAGCCACCTTACGATTTCGTGTCGAATCTTCCCCCTTGCCTAAGGAATAATCCCAATTACCCAGGGATTAAACTGCTTAACGAAACCCTCAGCAATGTGATCAAACCCTCACCTGCTCTTTCAAAACCCACACAGTCTTCCTGTGACCAATGCGATTTATGGTTGGAACGATACTACTTTGATGTTCCCATGCTCCAATCGAAAATTCAATCGCTGGAAGATCAAATTGCAGTGTTGACCAGCCAAAGAAACCAACTCCAAGCAATTGATAAGAAACAGAAGACAACATGCTCGATCCTTTTCAAAAACGTTGAATCGGCTACGACAGTTATCAACTCCAAATTCTTGTGATCAAGCCTTTTGCTCGCCATACAGGTATGATTTTGATATCGTTCTAGTTGTGTGAATGATCGGGGTTGATATAATGATTTGAACTCTGTTTTCAAATACCTCTGTGTGGATTTCGAAATGGCTCTGTCATTCGATGATTATCGTGTACATTGTTTCTCTTTGCTAAAATTAAATGAAATTTCGATTTGGATATACGATTTGCTTATTCCTAATTTAGCCATTGATAGATTCTTATCGGATTTGAATGATTTTCGTTTGCATTTGTTTTGTTAGTTGTCTGATTGAGTTAACGAAACTGGTGGTTTACTTTCGATCGAATTCGTTGTGAATACGATCATGTTTGGATTTGATTTCGTTATGGTTTGTATACTGTGATTGGAAAATGATTTCAACAAGTTCGGTTGTTACAATTTTTAATATGTTGTGTCCTATGATTGTATAAATCGGGAATACCACTTTGTTCAATTTAAGAACGAATCTGTTTTTCTAAAAACAATGCTCTTGTTTGAGCCTGTGAAAACACGCCCAAATCATGGAACGATTATGATTTGCAATGACTATTGCTAAACCCAGTCGATTGATTCGCTTGATTGGATTGTTGTTAGTTCGATCATTTTTAGGAATTGGATTCCAATTGTAATTGCTGCTTTGTTTGATTTTAAATTTGTAAAACGAATTGGTCAAACCTGGTTATAATTCGTTTGATTGGAACGATTTTGATCAAAGACAATCAATCTTGTTTACCCAATTTTCAATAACAACTTACGAATTATGTTGCAAATCAATCGATCCTGTTACGATTTTATTTGAATTGATTTCTGTGCTAGTTTGAATTGATCTATTTGTGGCATGAATCGTTGTTGTGTCAATACAGTTATAACAATTTGAACATGATTCTGTTTAGATTTGATTGTGCTACCTTTTGATGAGATGGCATAACAATTGCATAAAAATTGTTTCAATTATATTGATTGCATTGTTGTTCCATATGATTTTGTCACCCGACTTTCAGGTAACAAACAAAACAGAGTATGCCTATCTCTGTAGTCATTTAATTGATTTGGATCCTGTTTGATTTCGAATGGTATAACAAACTCAAATTAAACGATTCGTTTTCAAATAGCTATTGGATGTCAATTAAATGGAATTCTTTAAAAGATTTTCGATTATTTTCAATGTTGATTCTGTATCTTATTTAGACTAGCTACATAATCGCATGATTCTGTAGCTAGCCTATAGGATTAGATTTTTATCATTTTGTTAATAAAATACCCCTCTAACTTATCCATTTCTGACCTATTTTAGGTAAATTCGAATTGCATGGGATTTGATGGATAGTCTAGAGGATATTTGGATGTTTTAGTTTTATTTTAGATTCCTAGTTTAGTTAAACTTGGGATATCTTCCCAGATCTTATGTAAACTGTTTGATAACTTCCACGGGGAGGTTTTACCCTGTGGAAAAACATATAAATACTTATTATTATTTTAATAAGGATCATCCTCACTTGTGGGAGAACCAAGCTATGGATTTTTAATACAAACTGAGACAAAAGTTGATGTTCTGCTACAGCTTTCGCTTTCATAATATCAATCTTTTGTTTCATGTTTATGTTTATCAATTTGCATTTGATTAGTGACTACTTTAGCTATCATAGTCTTTTGCAAAATGATATGATTGAATTAATGTGATACATGCCTGATTTCTTTCACTAATTTAAAAACACAACAATTACTTGATTCAGTTCGTGAATGACATATTTCTCTTCCTCATCAATTGAATTATTTTGTATAAGTCTTTGCATACAGGTTTATCTAATTGTAGAGATTTATAAATCATATGGTTGTTGTGATTTTTATGTCTTGTTTGTCCTGTAAACACACTTGTAGAGCATTGCAGCTATCGTTTACAAGAAGCTTCTGGGTTATTCGGTGCGGGTTTCCTCCCTCCGATCTGCTAAAACAGTCATCATACACAAGACAAATCTGGAGCGTTTCCAGGTCAGTTTGTTATTTTGTTTAGTATATTTATTAGTAGTTTAGTTAGATATATGTGTAGTTTAGATTAGTAGTTAGAATTAGTATATTAGTGATTTAGTTTAGTTAATTTTCTGTTTTATTTCTGTTCATAAAGATATAAAATCAACAAAAAATATCTCTCTGTGTCTTACGGCAGAATGCAAATGATTTTTTCAGGTTTTATCTAAATCTGTAAATTGAAGATATTGTACATTTTGTGAATAAGTTATATTTCAGTTATTAGTTAGATAGTCAATTAGTTAGAGTTAGTATAGTATTAGTTAGTAGATTGTATATATATAGTTAGTTAGATTAGTTTAGTTTGTTTTAATAATTAGTTTTAGTTTAGTTTGTTTAATAGTTAGTGTTAGTTAGATTAGTTTATTAGTTTGTTTATTTGTTTTTTAGATTAGTTTAGTTTGTTTCATTAGTTTTAGTTAGATTAGTTAGTTTATATTAGTTTTTATTTTGTTTTCTTAGGACTTTAGATCGGCTAACGGAGCCGCTAAACCCGTCAGGGTGGTTCATCCCAAACGGCTTGGGTTATTAGACAACCCCGGACCGGTTCCACTCTCTCAGTTGACAGACGGTCGATTTCGCCCGTCAACAAATGGCGCTAGAAGGAGGGTCGAGTGACAATATGACCTTGTAGGAGCCTTTATTTTAAGTGTATTCAATTTCCCCCATGGCTCCCCAAATCATTGTGCTGGAACATGCTTTCAAATTCTCATTACCCAATGTTCCCAACGAGACAGTCTCTCGCTTGTCCAAACTCACCTTTGATGGTGAAGGAAATATATCTGCTAAAGACCACCTTAACAAGTTTTGGTGCAAATGCATCAAACATGAAATCTCAGATTTAGGAATTTTATGCAGAATTTTCGCTTTTACTTTTAGAGGTCGGATCAAACATTGTTTTTAATCCTTTCCAGCATGTCACATTTTTTATTGGTTTCAATTTGTAGATGAGTGTCTAGATGCTTTTGAAATTTATAATTTTGATCAATTATGTGAAGAATTTCTACTTCGCTAATCAACGACGGTTCATATTCAGAACACTTTTTGACAAGAGTCTATTATATTCTCTGTAAATTTAATCTCGATGACATGTCATTGGCATTAAATCTCTTCTATGATGCTTCCATCCCTTCCATCCAATCATGTTCAATCACGAATGAAGAACCAATTGCAAATCCTATCACTCAACTGCAAGAACAATTCTCTTCGCAAGAAGAGAAGGATCCTTCCAACAATGTTGAACAATCTAGGGAGGTAGAATCTATTGATCAGGCTCTTATTGAAAACCAAATTGGTTTTTCCTTTGAATCATTGTATTTTCAGTCTAAGACTAGTATGGAAGAAGATTCATTTCTGGCTCAAGGTGAATATCCTCATTCTTTTAACCCATGCTCTAATCAACATTTGAAATCAGTCATTGAAGAACACTTAAGTGACGAAAATCTTCTTGAATGTTCTAGTACTCCTATGAAACCGATTAGAGAAGAAGTTACGCAACTAGAAGAAAAAACTTTAAACCTTCATCCTCAGAATGCACTTTGTTCACAGGAAATACTAAATGCTTGTCACATAAATTTTGAATTATCTATCACACAAAAGGCAAATATAGATGATCATATCATGTTGAGGAATTCGTCGCCAAAACAGAGAAAGATTTTTAAAGAAAGTGAAGAGAATTGTCTTGAGAATACCATTGTTGAGTATCATAGTTCAAGAGACTATTTGTATCTGCTTATTTCTAATTCCTTTTATTCTTTATATCCTGATCTATTCCTAGATTCTGGTGGACTTGATATCTTACCTACAACATCCTACTCTTTTCCACCACAATCATATCCTTTCAATATGCTAAATTTTGGTGAAATCAATTCCAAACCTAACATTGATAAACTTGGATTTAATGCTTGTTCACTTTCATCACTCATATGGGAAGAAGACATGTTGCAAGATGATTTCACACAATTTATTGTTGAAAAAGACAATACACTATATTTTATGGAGATCAAACATTCTAAGTTTCATATTCGTTCTTTGGTTAGCTCTAATCTTAATGTTTATACTTCACACTTTGAAATGATCAATCTCATCGAAGGAAACATTCAAAACAATGATCTAATCAATTGCACGAATCCTCCTATGATGAGTTTCCCGTTGATATATTCATTTCATCAAAGTCATGGTTTGCATCCCCATTTTTGTGACAGGATCTTAGGATGGCTTGAATATTCATATATGAAAAAATTTCACAATAAAGACAAAGTTGAGCTTGCTTTCTTTTTACCCAAGTATCTTGGAAGTAGGCATGACATATTTCTTTTAGATCCTCCATGTGAAGAAATTAATGAGTACTTAGAGAACTGTCAGGAGGATGGGGCATTTCAGCCTCGACTTATGGTTATTCCATTTCCTTGTCATCCTGACAAATTTTTCAAAACTACTTACACTCGCCTATGCCATTTTGACCCTTATCACGATGAGATTGCGCAATGGCTGGAGGATTCGTACAACAAGAATATCCGAGGAAATGGTAAGATCATGCTTACTTTGTTTTTAGATGTTGATTATGAAGGTAAGTGTGATATGTTTCTATCATTTGTTAATATATTACCACTCTTATTAGTAATGCTTGATCTTGTTTCCATTGCAGGATTGGAGTTACTCCGATGGCTACATTGGAAGCATGACTTCACATAGTATCCTGATGTGTTCAATAGTTAGGGTAGGTTTAGGAATAGGTTTTTCTTTCAGTTTTATTTCTCACTATTTCTCTTTGTAATAATGCAATCATGAACACAAGTGAGCGCACCACGAGAACCATAATACGGTTGTTGTCAGGGAAGTCCCTTTAATCCTTTTTCTCTTTACTTCTAGTTGAACGTTTATTTTCAAAAATGCAGTATCGTCATGAAAATATTAAATGGAAAGTAAAGAGATAAATAAATCTAAATCAACCCTGACCCAAGGTACCATGAGTAGGACTGCTTTCCCATCATCCAGGATTTTCCCACTTTCTTTCAGTTTCCCAGGGGATTGTTGCATGAGGTTTTCAGATGCACCTTCTGTGTATATTTGTTTTTTGTTTTTGTTATTTGGATTTCTTTGCTTTCCAATTTTTTATTCGTTGGTGTTTTTTGATTTCTCCCTTATGCTTACCATTTTTTTCTTTTGGAAATACACATACCTGCATTACTGAGCTATTCAGATAAAGAAAACAGAAAATTCCTTCGCTGAAATAACTGCTAAGAAAATTGTATGAACATCAATGGTATATTTCTAAAATTTATATCTATGTTGGCAAAAAGTCTATTGTTTGAAAGAAGTTTACCGATTTCAATCTCTGAGTAAAGTTCGTCATGATCATCCATTATCTTTTTACGCTGTCCCTATTCCGTAAAGGAATGACTCAGAAGATGTCTCCCTGTCTTAGGAAGTTGTTTTTGTAAATAAAACATCTCTAGATCCAAATAGAGGACAGTCCTAAAAAATTCTGATGAGGTCTAAAAAAAAATAAATATGAAGAATCATGATTTTCAGCGTCACCCCTCTCAAATATATATCTATGAAAAATAAATTATTAATAAGAGCTGTGGGAAGTGCTTGTAAACCCTCCACGATGTTGAACAAGTCTGTTGGCAGTGGGTAAATGCATGCATGGTGCCAAGACAACTTCGTCGGGGTATTGAACAGGCCCGCTGGCAGTGAAGCAATGTCGGGTATATGAAAATTCGCAAAAAAGAAACCTCTTTAATGCCCTTTATTCTGATCCAGAACTTCTTGGCAGGATACAGATGTCAGAGTGGGTTAAGTGGCAACCCTGTCGAGGCTATGGATGCCTGCTGGAAGCAGTGGTTATGCCAACAGTATTGAGGATTTTATCTTTAATATCGTGACTTGTTGATCTTAAGATTGTTATCAGTTTTCATCTTTTGAACCACTACTGGAATAGTTGGTTAACGATGATGTTTATTCAATTTTCTGGTTGTTATTTTTGAGTTGAAATTATCTTCGATGTCCTAATCTGAATTTGTTTCTTTTGATAGAGATAACTGCTTCTACCAGTGTGTCACCATTGTTGGTAGCCAATTAACATTTTTCCATTGTCTTATAAGCTGCCTACACCAATGTTTTGCAAACATCAATTTTTCGTCGCAATTTGCAAATAAATGACATTTTATTTTTTACGACATTTACACATTTACCTTTGTTTATTTTTCATGACTGTAAGCGTGAAAACTTCGTCTTTCGAAGTTGCATTGAAATCATTATCTGAACTATCATTATCTCTTTTGTTGATATGCCTATTGCGCTCACTTTTTATTTAACATTATACAGGTGGCAAGATCCTTTGATCAGTACTCATGCTTCGATTGATTGTGTGACTTGGTTTCATTGAGTTTGTAATGCATTGACATTTGGACTTGCATTTTATTTGACCTACTTGATCATTGGTTCCATGAAAATACATAGGGTTATGATTAAATATCTCATATATATCTTTTTAATATCATGCCTATGACTATGTTTTCATAACTATTGGTTGGTTGATTATGTGTATCCATTGGCACGTTGGTTAAACTATTGATTATATGAGCTGATGCATTGGCGCATGGTTAAACATTTGGTTTTAATTTGAGTGTTGTATGTTTTGAAACTATGGTATAACGTTTGCACGCGTTGGTTTATACATTGATTTTATTGGTTGGGCAAATGACTTGATCATTGAACTACTATAATGGATTGAACAACTATGTAAATCCACGGATGTACTTTGGCAATTACTATTTTGCATGGCAGATATAAACTCCACCACCTTCGCACATTGGCATTTATGCCTATCCCTTATTCTCGTTCACTTTTGTTAGCTCGGGTAGCTCTGCTCCTATGTGTGCTATGATCCAAACCCTCGGCTTACCATGTGCTCGACTCCATGGCACCAGTCGTGCGAATCGAGCCAAATGGCAACCAAGCCCTGTTAATGTTTTGCAATGCTCACAAAGACTTGGAGGATAGCGGATGGCTCACCTTCGTGAAACGATTTGAGGGTTTTAATCTCTGTGTAGCACGACAGTTTTCCATGACTTTCGATGGATATAGAGCCAAGGTGGGTGACATACAGTTGGAAATCGATGAGAAATTTATTAGCTCTGCCACAGGGTTACCTGCTACAGGCCAGCGTTGGTTCAAAAATTGTAAGGTCGAGGAGGTGCCATGGACACTATTGTTCCACTCGCGCAAAGTCACCTCTTGTGACAGAGTTATGCCCATCTTTGCACTTAAACCATGATGGCACGATACTTTGATGGTAGTTAAGAAATTTGTGACCTGTGAAGGTCGATATGGACTTGTGTTTCTCTACCACCTATGTTTGTTAATTAATTTTATGGGATACTCATTGAATATGCCCTTTTACTTTCAATGCAGCCTATATAAAATGTCGAAAAGGTTTAAAAGGCAGAAGGCTGATAGCAGCCTATTCCACCATGGACTTATTAAAATTATCATTGTTTATCATTTGAGTTTGCATGGTGATAGCTGGAGAGCTTTTATCGCTCGCAATGGTTTTGAGGATACAGACCCTATCCAGGTTGATAAGACCGTGGTAAGTGAAAGCAAGGCCGAGCCACCCGTGCCCTTCCATATCCTATTAACCTCTCCTAAGCCTCCGGCCGACCCTAAGGTTGACTTACCCGACACTATAACTGAGAAGTCTGAGACTATTAAGAAGCCTGCGAGAAAAAATACCAAGGCAAACTCTACTGCTAATTCCAAAGGAAAAAGGAATTCCCGGCTCATTTCGAGAATGGATAGAAACAAACCTAAACCCTCTGCTGAGTCAAAGCCTATCATCTTAAGTGAGGATTCAGACTCTGACATAGAACGTTTTTTAGCCGATGAGTATCCTTACTCACAGGGTTTATGTCCCGAGCCACCTTACGATTTCGTGTTGAATCTTCCCCCTTGCCTAAGGAATAATCCCAATTACCCAGGGATTAAACTGCCTAATGAAACCCTCAGCAATGTGATCAAACCCTCACCTGCTCTTTCAAAACCCACACAGTCTTCCTGTGACCAATGCGATTTATGGTTGGAACGATACTACCTTGATGTTCCCATGCTCCAATCGAAAATTCAATCGCTGGAAGATCAAATTGCAGTGTTGACCAGCCAAAGAAACCAACTCCAAGCAATTGATAAGAAACAGAAAACAACATGCTCGATCCTTTTCAAAAACGTTGAATCGGCTACGGCAGTTATCAACACCAAATTCTTGTGATCAAGCCTTTTGCTCACCATACAGGTATGATTTTGATATCGTTCTAGATGTGTGAATGATTTTGGTTGATATAATGATTTGAACTCTGTTTTCGAATAGCTCTGTGTGGATTTCGAAATGGCTCTGTCATTCAATGATTATCGTGTACATTGTTTCTCTTTGCTAAAATTAAATGAAATTTCGATTTGGATATACGATTTGCTTATTCCTAATTTAGCCATTGATAGATTCTTATTGGATTTGAATGGTTTTCATTTGCATTTGTTTTGTTAGTTGTCTAATTGAGTTAACGAAACTGGTGGTTTGCTTTTGATCGAATTCGTTGTGAATACGATCATGTTTGGATTTGATTTCGTTATGGTTTGTATACTGTGATTGGCAAATGATTTCAACAAGTTCGGTTGTTACGATTTTTAATATGTTGTGTCCTATGATTGTCTAAATCGGGAATACCACTCTGTTCAATTTAAGAACGACTCTGTTTTTCTAAAAACAATGCTCTCGTTTGAGCCTGTGCAAACAAGCCCGAATCATGGAACGATTATGATTTGCAATGACTATTGCTAAACCCAGCCGATTGATTCGCTTGATTGCATTGTTGTTAGTTCGATCATTTTTAGGAATTGGATTCCGATTGTAATTGCTTCTCTATTTGATTTTAAATTTGTAAAACAAATTGGTCAAACCCGATTATAATTCATTTGATTTGAACGATTTTGATCAAAGACAATCTATCTTGTTTACCCAATTTTAAATAACAAATTACGAATTCTCTTGCTAATCAATAGATCATGTTACGATTTTATTTGAATTGATTTTCGCGCCAGTTTGAATTGATCTATTTGTGGCATGAATCGTTGTTGTGTCAATACAGTTATAACAATTTGAACATGATTATGTTTAGATTCGATTGTGCTACCTTTTGATGAGACGGCATAACAATTACATAAAACTTGTTTTAATTATATTGATTGCATTGAATATGAAACGATTGCATTGTTGTTCCATATGATTTTGCCACTTGACTTTCAGGTAACAAACAAAACAGAGTATGCCTATCTCTGTAGTCATTTAATTGATTTGGATCCTGTTTGATTTCGAATGGTATAACAAACTCAAATTAAATGATTCGTTTTCAAATAGCTATTGGATGTCAATTAAATGGAATTCTTTAAAAGATTTTCGATTATTTTCAATGTTGATTCTGTATCTTATTTAGACTAGCTACAGAATCACATGATTCTATAGCTAGTCTATAGGATTAGATTTTTATCATTTTGTTAATAAAATACCCCTCTAACTTATCCATTTCTGACCTGTTTCAGGTAAATTCGAATCGCATAGGATTTGATGGATAGTCTAGAGGATATTTGGATGTTTTAGTTTTATTTTAGATTCCTAGTTTAGTTAAACTTGGGATATCTTCCCAGATATTATGTAAATTGTTTGATAACTTCCATGGGGAGGTTTTACCCGGTGGAAAAACTTATAAATACTTATTATTTTTGTAATAAGGATCATCCTCACTTGTGGGAGAACTAGGCTATCGATTTTTAGTACAAACTGAGACAGAAGTTGATGTTCTGCTACATCTTTCGCTTTCATAATATCAATCTTTTGTTTCATGTTTATGTTTATCAATTTGCATTTGATTAGTGACTACTTTAGCTATCATAGTCTTTTGCAAAATGATATGATTGAATTAATGTGATACATGCCTGATTTCTTTCACTAATTTAAAAACACAACAATTACTTGATTTAGTTCGTGAATGACAGATTTCTCTTCCTCATCAATTGAATTATTTTGTATAAGTCTTTGCATACAGGTTTATCTAATTGTAGAGATTTATAAATCATATGGTTGTTGTGATTTTTATATCTTGTTTGTCCTGTAAACACATTTGTAGAGCATTGCAGCTATCGTTTACGAGAATCTTTTGGGTTATTCAGTGCGGGTTTACTCCCTCCAATCTACTAAAACAGTCATCATACACAAGACAAATCTGGAGTGTTTACAGGTCAGTTTGTTATTTTATTTAGTATATTTATTAGTAGTTTAGTTAGATATATGTGTAGTTTAGATTAGTAGTTAGAATTAGTATATTAGTGATTTAGTTTAGTTAATTTTTTGTTTTATTTCTGTTCATAAAAATATAAAATCAACAAAAAATATCTCTCTCTGTCTTAGGGCAGAATGCAAATGATTTTTTCAAGTTTTATCTAAATCTGTAAATTGTAGATATTGTACATTTTGCGAATAAGTTATATTTCAGTTATTAGTTAGATAGTCAATTAGTTAGAGTTAGTATAGTATTAGTTAGTAGATTGTATATATATAGTTAGTTAGATTAGTTTAGTTTGTTTTAATAATTAGTTTTAGTTTAGTTTGTTTAATAGTTAGTGTTAGTTAGTTAGTTTATTAGTTTGTTTATTTTTTTTTTAGATTAGTTTAGTTTGTTTCATTAGTTTTAGTTAGATTAGTTAGTTTAGATTAGTTTTTATTTTGTTTTCTTAGGACCTTAGATCGGCTAACGGAGCTGCTAAACCCGTCGGGGTGGTTCATCCCAAACAGCTTGGGTTATTAGACAACCTCGGACCGGTTCCACTCTCTCAGTTGACGGACGATCGATTTCGCCCGTCAACAACACCCCATCGATTTGACTTCAGGTGCGCTGCTACCCAATGGACCCATCTATCAATGCTCTATTCTGGAGAATGATGAAATCAAGAGGCAGATTCATGAGCTATTGCAAAAAGGTCACATCCGATCGATTTCATCACCCTGTGGGAGCTGGATCGTGTTGGTGCAGAAGAAGGATGGGACTTGGAGACTCTGCATTGACTATCGGGCACTGAACAAGATCACTGTCCGGATTAGGTACCCAATCCCACAGAGTGATGACCTTCTGGACCAACTCAAGGGGGTGAAATATTTCAACAAGATCAACTTGAAGTTTGGGTATCACCAGGTACCAATCGAACCCTCTAATGTGTGGAAGAAGGCCTAAAAACCCAAGGAGGGCCTTTTTCGAATGGTTGGCCATGCCTTTCGGGTTGACCAATGCCCCTGGAATCTTCATGAGGCTAATGGACGACATCCTGTGACTATTCACCAACTCATTTGTAGTGGTGTACTTGGATGACATTCCAATCTTCAGCCAGACTTGGGAAGAACCCCTCCACCACATCCGACATGTCCTCCAAACACTGCAGCAACACAAGTTGTGTGCCAATTTGGAGAAATGCACTTTTGGCATGACCCAGGTTTAGTATCTGGGATACATTATTGATGAGAGGGGGGTGCATGTGGATCTAGCAAAGATCCATGTCATTCGGGATTAGCCAACCCCAACCACCCTAACAGAGCTCCGTAGCTTTTTAGGTCTTGCCAATTTCTACCACAGGTTTGTGTTGGGATTCTCTCATATCACTTGGCCCTTGAGTCAAGTCACCAAGGGAAGAGCTAAAGAAATTTTCTTTTGGTCTGAATCTCAACAGAAGGCGTTCAAGGAGTTGAAGCATCGCCTCTACTCTGCACCAGTGCTCACATTACCAAACTTGCAACAACCATTTGAGATTGAGATAGATGCCTTTGACTATGCTATTGGGGCAGTCCTTACTCAACATAGGCATCCAATGGCATATGACAGTGAGACACTTTCCAACACAGTCCGGAAGTATCCCACTTATGACAAAGAAATGTATTCCATTGTGCAGGCTTGTCGACAATGGAAGCATTACATTTTGTAAAAGGAAACAGTCATCCACACAGATCACCGACCCCTACAGTTCATACAGACACAAGGAAAGTTGTAGAATGATCACCATCAGAAGTGGTCCACATACCTGCAATAGTTTCATTTGAACATTAAGTACAAGAAAGGAAGCACCAATAATGTTGCAGATCGCCTCAGTAGACCACCCATAGTGGCACTAACCACTGTGCTCAACTCTTGTGGGCACGAGACTTCTGATTGGCCACTTCTCTACACAAGTGATCTAGAATTCAACCACACATACAATACACTCTTGGAGGGTAAGCAAGTTCCCAATTTTTACCTCCAGGATGCCCTACTTTGTCACCTAGGACACCTTTGTCTTCCTTCAAGTGAGCGTGCCAAGATGATTTGGGAGGCGCACTACAGTCGGGTTGTTGGGCATTTTGGGGTCGAGAAAACCGTGGTAGTACTGCAAAAGTATTTCTATTGGATGAACCTTCAATAGGATGTCGGGAAGTACATCAAGTCCTGCACTGCTTGCGCCATTGCCAAACCGACCATCAAGAAGAAACGCCTCTATACTCCACTTCCTACCCCTAGTCGACCTTGGGAATCCATCTCTATGGATTACATGTTGGGCCTTCCTTCTACTAAGCATGGAAATGACTGTGTTTTTGTGGTCGTTGATTGATTCTCGAAGATGTCCATTATGATGGTCTGCAAGAAGAATATCACAACAGCAGCCATTTCTAAACTCTTCTTTGAACGAGTGTGGGTACACTTTGGGATCCCACAGTCTATCATCTCAGATCGGGATAGCAAGTTCCTCAGTACATTTTGGTCCAGCCTCTGGTCGATGTTGGACACCAAGCTCACCAAGTCCACAACTTTCCATCCGCAAACTGATGGCCAGACAGAGTTCGTCAATCGGATGATCGTACACATTCTGTGCATGTACAATTCAAAGCATCCACATACATGGGATAAGATCCTCCCCTATGTACAACACAGCTATAACCGGGCTCTCCATAGCTCAACCAGTCACAACCCCTTTCAAGTGGGCTTGGGATTCCAGCCACTATGTCCCATTGACATAGCCATGCCATTTGTGGCTACTCAGGAAGATTCAACTCATGTCCAGTCTGAGGCTGACAAGGCAAACAACTTCATTAAGCGAATTCAACACATTCGCCAACAGGTTCATGACATCTTGGACAGAGCCAATGCTAAGTACAAGCAGTGACATGATCAACATTGGGTGCCACAAAACTTCCAGGAGGGTGACAAAGTGTGGCTTCATTTGCAAAAGGAGCGCCTCGCTGGACCCCATCGCAAGCTTCATCCGCTCCGATATGGGTTTTACACCCTCACCAAGGCTATAGGGGACAATGTCTTTGAGCTCATCATTCAACCATTCCTTGGTCTGCACCTAGTGTTCAATGTGGACCACCTTCGACCCTACTTTCCACCTATACTAGACACATCCAACATGGCAGAACAAATCACACCAACAAAGTTAAATCCAGACTTCATGGAACAAGACAGAACTGATCAGATCATGGATACATAGATCAAACACACCTGAAAACAAAGGATACCTCTATATAAAGTTGTAAAAGTAGGCCAACTCCTTCACCAAGGCAAGTGGCTCACCAGGGACCAAGTTCAGCAAAAGTTTCCTCATCTCATGGAGGAACTCAACGCAATGGAGACCATTGCTTCCTAAGGGGGGAGGAATGATCCAGGTGGATATTTGTGTCTAGCCACCTATTCCACTTGGACCCCCACCATTGCATCTTTCAGTTTTTCAGTTTCCGCACAATTTACTATTTTTAGCAATTTTTCGGGTCCTAAAGTTCCGGAGCCATTTTGAGGCCTTAAACAATGTTTTTGGGGAAAACGGGGAGCAAGATGGATTGCTCACCCAAAAGTTGTAGTCCTCAGATAGATCTTTCTAACAAGGTATGGAACGCGTCAAACATAGATTGTATGCCAAAGTTACGTCCCTGGGAAGTTGATGTACCAACTTACCCAAACGGGGCCCATAGTCTTGGCGTTTCATCTCCTAGGGTTAGGTCTTTGGATGTTTAGGGTTTTCCATTATTTCTCAATAATAATATGCCTTCGAGCCTCATTGTAACATAGTTCAGAGGCCAGTAGCCGCCACATCTCTTCTCAGAGATAAGCTACCAGTGCCCTAGCTAGTTTATTTCCATTCTGTCTGTAAGCATATTTCAGTCATTTGTTATTAATGAAATGAAGTCTTATTTCCGCTGCATCTCTGCATTTATGTGTATTTTTGTATTTCATTGTGTTCCTACATAAATCAGGATCATATACTCAGGTCCCTAAACCTCCATAGAGTTCATGTGAAGATCTAACCTTTTGATGCAATTAGGATATGGCTTGGAAATTGACCCTTTTTGTAGAAAAGAGAGTTCTTGTGGTCTAAACCATGGTTTAGGACTAGAACCTAGAGACATGGGCCCTAAGAGTTTCATCAAGGGCTCATGGCTCATGCACATGACCTCAAACTACCTTGAATGCATTGTAATGGGAAATATTGTCGTATAAGTGGCATGCATGCACAATTTTGATATTTAGTATTATTAGGACGTGTTTTAAAATTCATAGGTAGTTCACATTAGACATTCATAAATTAAAATATAATTCAATTAATTAAAATTAAGATTAAGTAAAAGAAACATTAATCTAATTTTAAAATTTTACATTTGTATAGCTCACATACATTTTTTCTTGAAATTACAATTTAGATTCATTAGGTAGTTGGTTGTGCAAATTATTCCATGTAAATCAATCTTAATCTCTCCAACCACAATGCCAATCCATCCATAGTGCAATAACTCCAAAAAATTTATTCCACTTTTGAAATGTTATTTTATCCTCTCCTATTAAAAGAACCAACATTTTCACATTATTCAAGACCATATTTGTATTTAAAAAAAACCTTATTCAAAATGTTCACATTGTTAATTAAACTTCTTTGAGTTTATAAAGTATATCGTGCTTACATAACCTTTGCAGTTGTTGTTCGAACTTCTCCTCCAAATTTTTAATTTCCATCTCCCCCTCTTCTGTTATAATTCCTTAACATATTATTGCATATAGTGTTTCCATACACTTTTTATCCTTATCTTCCTGCACCATATGTTGCAAAAGGGAATGTGCCATCTTCTCCTGGGTGACATCTCTCTATTGTTTCTCTACCCGAAGAAGAGCCAACCTGTTTATCTCTTCCTATTGCACACAAGATTCAACTTTTGATTCCAATGCCTCACACATTGTCTTTGAAAGGACCTTGTTCCAGTCTTTGGCTTTGAAGAGCTTACTGGACGTTCCAATAAGGCTATTCCCTTTCCCTTGGGATATCTTTCATTCATTTCCACCACCCATCTCTATAATTTCTATTTGTCCTTGTGACTATCGAACACCATTTAGACCAAACCAAGATTACAGAAGAAGCATCGTCTTTAAGATCACTTGATCACTTTCAATAACATTGTGTTTCATCTCCAAACATTATCATGATCTTCAACAAAGCTATAAATAACTTAGATGTTGTAATGGCTCTAAAATTAACTTTAATGTTTAAAATAAAATAATTTAATTATAATATTTTTATCATTCTTGTTAACAACATTAATTTAAAAAAACCCTTTATTTATTACTTATTTAAACATTCTCATTTCCCATTAGAGAGTACGCTACGCTAGTGTGTTTAGGTCCACATAAACACCCACAAATAAACAAATGAAAAGACAAATAATTGAATTGTCACAAGAAGCAAAACCCCTAGAGTAGAGCATTAAGTTGGTAAAGACATTAGGTCATCGATGGGATCGACAACGGAATAACCAATGGCGTGATGTTGTTGAAAGAGGTCCCTTAAAGAAGACTTCTTGACAAGAGAAAATCATTAAGCAAAAGCTTTTATGACACTTGTTGACGTCAACAAGTGTCAACTTAGTGAAAGTCTTGTCAACGACTCTTACAAAAGTTGTTTGACAAAACCAAAAAATGCTTGCGAAGAAGTACTTGGATCATGTGATGTCATATCATTAAGATGGAAGAAAAATCACTACATTAAGCTTATTAATAAAGCAATATAACTTGAAAAATACTCTCAAAATATCCGAGAAAACTAAATAAGGTAAACTTTGTAAACTGGAAAAAGAGCTTTAAATTTTTTTATGGAAATCTTAAAATTTTTGGAGATCGAGTGAGATTTCAACGGTTTTGGTTAATATTTTATCAAAAATTTAACCGATGAGGTAAATTTGGACAAAATCTTTATTTTTTTAATGTTTAAATTTGAACAAAATCCAAACTAAAAAATGGAAAAAAAAAACATAAAAACTAAAACGTTGTTTAGACTAGAATACTCTGATTCTGATTTAGACACACATATTTACGTCGAAGGGCGTACACCTATTGACAATGGGCACAATTAATGATCGTTTAACCTTATTTAACCTTAAACCCTAACTTGATGGCTATGCATTGAAGATGCTGGCATATTCTTAGTCGTCCTCCAAAATCAAGGGATCAGATTTATTGTTCATAACTTTCTTGCATTTATCAAAACATCCTTTAACATGTTTACTTTTTAACATTTACCTAATCACATTAAAAAATTGCTGTAAGGATATGTAATTGTCACATTTAAATGATTAAGTAGGATTAAACGGTACAGCCAAAGTTTCATATTACCACAGACAGATTAAAATTAGCACAGACATTTTATAACATGCGTTCTCAACAGGTGTTAGCCGTTGAGAACGCATGGATCGACGTTCTCAGCAGCGAGTTAGCCGTTGTGCTAGTTATGAAAACTATTAATTGTACCGTGCAGCAAAAGTCAACAAGATGGAAGATTGGAGAGTGCTCAGAGAAATTAAAATGCCCACCATATGAATGTGACAACTCTAGGCAAAAACGGTGAAGGTTTCAAGGACATTGACGGTACAGGTTGGATAGTCACATCTTCGGTCAAATTAATTTGTGAAACCTAATAATTCGTGTGTAAAATTGGTTTAAGCCGAGCGAATGACTTGATCTGGGAATTTGTGTCGCTTCAGATTCGATCATCGTCAATCCGTCGGAAACGGGCCCGCATCCTGTCGGTTCAAACGATTAAAGCAAGGAGCGGCCAGCATGGTTCTCTTCATCGGAACGCGGAACTTTTTCTGTCATTTCTGGATTCACAGAGGCATTGGAGGCGCTATCTATTTGGAGAAATTGAAGGCTTGAACACCATGTAGTATGTGAATCTGCGGGTATTTTTAGTAGTTATGCGGGCTAGTGCCGGAGGTTTGTGCTTTACCCCAGGCCAGCACCATTTAAAATAAAATTTCTGTGGGTTCAACTACATAGAGGAGAATTTGAGGACGCAGCCATGAGCTCGGAAGATCCTTTTGATTCCCCCGGTGAGGAATCTTATGACGAGCCCAGATATACCATAACAGGCAGAATCATGATAACGGCCATAATTGTTCTTGTGCTTGCGGTTTGGCTCGTCTTTTCGCTGCACGTTTATGCCAGATGGATTTGGAGACAGCCTGCTAGATTTTCCAGACGGAGACGGTCGAGATCAGCTCCTGGGCGTCTTCGGTTTCATTTCACAGGACAAGAACCGTCGAGGCTGCGGAATGTAGGGTTGGATTCTGCGATATTAGGGACTCTGCCCATGTTTGTCTATAAATCGCAAAATTTCGAAGATGGTCTGGAGTGCGCAGTCTGCTTGTGTGCGTTGAAGGAGAATGAGAAAGCCCGGCTTTTGCCCAATTGCAGGCATACTTTTCATGTAGACTGTATTGACATGTGGTTTCTTTCGCATATCAATTGTCCCCTTTGCAGAACAGGTGCCCAGCCCGTACAGCCAGTTTTGGAATCCGCTAGAATAGAACAGGTTTCGGCTACAATCTCGGAACCAATTACTTCAGGCATCCATGACAATTTGAATTCGGAGAAAGGGGAGAACGCAAGTTCTGGAGAAGAATTTAATATGCAGAACCCAACAGATATATCATCTTCGGGTAGGCAGAAGCAGATAAATGCAGAGATGGATGAGGGAACCTCTGGAGGAAGAGCATTAATGCCGCTTACCATTACACTACCCAGGAGGCCCGATGGCTTCTCGGCTCCCGTCGAGGCCCATCAGCCTTGTTCACCAAATGGCTCGCAGTCATCTTCAAGATCTCCCGTTACTCGCCTTCGTCCACCAAATGTCTCTCAGTCATATTCAAGATCTCCCGTTACTCGCCTTAGTTCACCTACGAGGATAGCGAGCAGAGACAGAGAGAGGACTCCGGTCTTCCCATCCAATCATCCAGCTGAATGCGAGGACGAAAATAATGATCAGTAGAGTTCGGCAGCCATATAATACAGCGTACAGATACATACAGATTTAATTTAGCAACCTTATAATGAACAAAGAATTCATCAAGATTGTGGTGTATCTTCGTTTTTATTCTATTTGGATAAAATGTATATTCAGAAAAGAAATACAGAAAAGTACTTGAGTTTCGTACGGGTTTCGTGTGGAATCCATTATTTCTAGGTTTGAGTTTCTGTGCAGCTCCAAATTGGGATACTTAGCAATTAGTTTCAGAATACATAATAAGTGTAATATAACTGATAAGTACTAGCACAGCCAAAAATTCGTGGCTGGTGAATGTTGAAAGGATGGCTTGCAAACTCTGAACACCCGGAAAGAGAAACTATTTAGAGGTGGACAGAAGGAGTTGGTTGGAAGGAGGCAGTGTGTCCAGAACGTGGTTGGTGAAGGCCAAAGGTTTTGGTTGGCCTAGCCACCATAGTAAATTCATAGTAAATTTTAAATATGATTAAGTAAAAGTAAAAAAATAAACATGTAAACTGATGTTTTTATAATAGTGAGTAAGTTAGTGGTTGAAATCACAATCATTGATTTATTGGGACTACTAAGAATATTCCATCAATATTTAATCTTGTCCATACAAAACTGATTAAACACTAAAAACCTATTAAATGTGCCCATGATCCATAGGTGTATACCTTTCAACTTAATAATCAAAATACAATATAACTGATCTGTATAATTTCACATACATAATTGAAGTGCACTGTACAGTTTGGTGAATAAAATGTCCACATCTGCGGTGGGTCGGTAACGTTACTAATTTACTAATTCATCTTGCTCCTGAATCCTTGAAGCAAAAGATAATCCGATATTTTTTCACTTTTGCTTTATTATTAGTAAGTAGATTGCTTCTTTTAATTATGTCTTCTGCTTTAGTATTACTATATATATTGCTTCGTTCAGTTATGCCAACACTCCTGCCTCCCTATTTTTCTGGGAGAACTTTTGGTACGCAACATGTGATCTTGTTCACAAGCAACGCATCTCTGCTAAGCTGGTCATATTGGAAATCTTGGGAGAGCCTTCTGGCTCTGCTAAGGTAATTGAGCCAACAAGTACCTTTGTTTAGCGGTTATTTGTCTCCGGAGCAAATGCACTTGGCTATCCTGAGATAATAGAACCATTCTGGAAGCGGGGTTCCTCAAAGAATCGATCACAACCATCTCAAATACATCAGGATTTGCGATATTCTTGGCGGATTGACAACTTTCAGGGAAAAAAGAAGCGGATATGCACCGATTGAGTCCGAACCGATCAAAATACCACCGCGGCCAAAGCTTGTGCTGAAGCTCTTTTCTCGTATCTGTAGAAATGCTAAATTGCCTCAAAGAAAAAGCAATGGAGGATGACAAGATCAAGAAGTGCACCAGTGTCGAAGTGGTGATCGTGCACCTGTGGAGGGGAAGAAGACTGACATGAGATCTTGACGGTGTTGTTCCCAGTGAAATTCAGGTCCAGAATGGAGCCCCTCATTGCCAGAGAATACGCGGGCAACGTCGTAGTATCAGGATATGAGAGAGCAACGGTCGAAGAGCTTCAAGATTAGCCATTCCCGGTCCTGGTGTAGAAGGTCCAAGAAGGGTTGTCCAGAATAGGCAACGACTATATCTAGTCTGTGATAGATTAGGTGGAAGTCCATGAGGGAATACCCTGTGTAGTGAACAATTATTCGGTGGTTGCATGGTGGAGGATGTGAAATATCCGTGGGGGAATCCTCTCCATCCGAACCCTGCGATGAGCTTTAGCGACTGCGCTGAACTGGTCATCGTTGAGCTGGTCATGGAGATCATGAGTATTCATACTAAATATGAAAATGTATTATGCATTAACTAATGAATCCAACAGTTCAAACTCATTCATGGAACCACCAGGTTGGCTTCATTCAAAATATATAATAAATTCATTGCATAGATTTAGAACAATAGTACATATCATGAACTCCCACATGATAATAACTCTTTAGGCATTCAAATAATTGCAATAAAATTACAAAAAACAAAGTGAAAATAAATATAAAATGATAATAAAATGCATTTTTGTGTTAAGAATCTCGTACAATATTAACCAGCACAGTACGCTAAGGCATTGAGGCATAATTTGTTTTCGTGACTTTGAATATGAGGAGTTTTCCTAAGAGTTGTTTTGCAATTGAATAAGAAGAAAAGTATCATGGAACAAGAAGTTTTATACAAACTATTGAAGAATGAGGAGTTTTCCTAAGAGTTGTTGTGCAATTGAAGAAGAAGAAAAGTATCATAGAACAAGAAGTTTCATACAAACCACTTAAGGAGGTTATGGACTAGATTGCGAGAGTGGTGAATCCTTAAAATCTTGTTAACAGTGTAGAGATACCTTGTTTAAATATTTTATGTGATTTCTTCTCTTAACGAACTACCAAAAATAATTTTTCTCATGAGTTCCCGATTCTTTAGTCTAGGTAATTTTTTACCATTTATCACTTACTTTCTAGTGGGAAGTGTCTCAACTTCTTGGAGATTTTCATCATCAACAATGTGTAAATTTTAAAACTATGAAATAAAGAAATGTATATAATCAATGACTCATACACATAGAACATAAATTAATCAATGACTCATACATATAGTACACGCATATTTACATTGAAAACACTTAACCGAGAGAAAACCAACCTTCCTTGGTGTCGCACTTCTCAACTTTTCATTGTATTAATTTCACCATTCACAATACAATATATGTACACAATATTTTAGGTATTCTACAACTACCAAAAGCCCAATCCATTAATCCAGGATTAATTTAGAAAATCCCAAAATATAACGAAAAAAATGCCCCCAAAAAAATTTCAAGATCTTGCCCCGAATACTCCACGTAACCAAGGGGGAAATCGTCCCCCCCTCCACACACACACGAGAAAAATAATATAACATCTACTCAACACAATGCGTCTATAAGATAGAGAACTCATGGATTTTGAAAACATAGGAACCTAAAAATCTGCAATACCATGCTTCATATTATCTTCATCATATTTCTTTTCTTAAGACATTGCATGGATGGGAATAAGACATAGATCATATTTCTTTTCTTAAGAGAAAGGAAACTCACCTTCATAATATTAAATTATATTTGCCTTCAAGGAATTTGTTTTCCTTTACACTTCTTCTAGTATAAAATTTAGGCTCACTCTTAACATTCTAGCTATGATAGAACAAAAGATTGGTTGAGTAGGGATGGGATTTCTTATGGTGAAGAATTGAGATTTGAGAGGTGAGCTAAGACAAGAGTGAGTACTAGGATTGCTTCATTCTAACCATATCATCAATCAAAACCTGCAACATTTTAGTGAACTCATTTATCTCTAGATATTGAGAATTAGAAGTTGTAGCAACAACATAACTTTCTTATTTATGTTTCTTTCCTTAATGATCATTTACTTGAATTTCTAAAACCTTTCCTAAAGAAAAAAAAAAATTCTTCCAATTCCTTAGTATTAATGAACATTTGGTCCGAGCTAAGTGACTTTCTTTGTCAAAAGAGAAATTTTTTTCATCCTCATGAGTTATTGTGTAAATCACCTTAACAACCACTTCTAAAGGGTCTATTAACAAGGATTTAGCTGTATATTTTCTAAAACATTGCATTAAAAAGTTGAACAAACTCACCTCTTTTGTCAAGAAGCAAACTCAATCAAATAACAATGACAATCTTTTATTTCTCCCCGCCATATTAATATATAAACAATTTTGTTAGCAAAGTGTCTCGGATAAAGTGATATTTATTTAAATTTTTATTTTTTAATTTGAAATTTTTAAAATAATTGATAATTTATAATTCAAATTGGTTGATAACTTTTTTTTAATTTTAATTTTAATTTTATAAATTAAATTTTTTAGAATTAAACTTTTTTATTACAAAAACTAGAATATATTTTAATCACATAAATCATTAATAAAACATCAATATAATTTATTTATTTGTTTTTTCTAATGAATCAAAATTTAAATAAACATATAAATAATTTATTGATTTAACATAAAATTATTCATAAAACTTCAAAATAATTTATTTATTTATTTTTTCTAATAAATTAAAATTTAAATAAACATATAAACAATTTATTGATTTAACATAAAATAGTTCATAAAACTTCAAAATAATTTATTTGTTTGTTTTTTCTAATGAATAAAAATTTAAATAATCATATAAATAATTTATTAAATTAACATTTAAAAAGAAAATCATAATCATATAAATAATTTGTTGAATTGACATTTAAAAAGAAAATCATGTTCCTCCTTTTTAAAAACAACTTAGTGATTTTCAAAATGTTTAAAATATTTTTATTTAAAAATTATTATTATTATTTTTTTAAATTTAAATGATTCAAAATTTATTAAATATATATTTACAAAATTCAAAATTATTTAATAAATAAAATAAATTTCAAATTTTAAATTTATCAAACCTTATTCAAATACAATGAAATTAATGAAAAATCATGATTAAAGTACATAGATTACCACTTGCATTCAAATCATGATAAAGTGTAAATATGAGATATAAAAATATGGTTCTAATATTTGATTCAAAATTACAAACCATAGAAATTTATACTAAAACTTTTTCAACGAAACTTTTTTTTTTCGTTGAAAATTTATACTAAAACTTGACATCAAATATGAACAATGGATGATAAATAAGCACACTTACTTTCTCTCTCTAGTTGTGGGCGCGCAATGGATGAAAAATGCCGTAAAAAGTACAGGCGGGCAAAGTAGGTCAGAACAACGTGGAAAGCTTACACCAGGGAAACACTGGTTCGATTCCAGTACTTCTTAGATGACATAGTATGCCATCTTCTCGGGAACCGTCGAGTGAGGGGAGCAATAAGCATCATGCTCCAAGATTTCCATGGAGGGAAGAAATAAGCACCATGCTGTAATGCATTTAATGTTTTGTAAGTTAGGATGTTTAAACATTTTATGATTTTATTTTATGTTAATTTTTTTTTTTGATAAATTTTGTTTAAAATTCAATCTGCAATTTAGAAACATAGTTGGAATTGCAGAGCTTAGTGGTTGAGGTCACATGTTTAGGTTGTTTTGGGCTTTTTGAGGGTGTTGAATTAAATTATGCATTCAAAAAAAAGATTTGAACAATGTACAATTGAGATTTCACCAACAATTATTACATCTTGAGTTGCAAGGTATTAAATGTCTCACAACAGAGTGCTTATTCTTTTAGTGGAATAATGACATAATTTCCAACTAAATTGGTTTGTTTCTAAAATCTTTTCAGGGAAAATTCTATCTAAATTTGATAGTTGAAATTGTGGCAATTTTTATTAGTTAAATTATCTAAATTTTTATTTACCAAATTCTAATCAAGATAATGGAAAACTATGCTCATTACCCTGCAATGAGACAAATAATTGGTTAACTACATGATGATCAATATTAATTCGTAGTCTAAATGTTCTAGGAAATGATTATTTTTCACTCACAATTGTTCAAAATCCGGTGAGAAATTGTTAGATTCACAGATTTGAGTGATTATTTCTGTAAAATCCTTATACCTCAAGGTTTTTTCCAGCATGCTAAATCCATTTCTACATTCAGAAATAAATTTTAATTAACAAGAAATAATAATTTCATGAAAAATTATATAGCCAAATTGAAATGAAAAAAAACATTTTATAAAACAATTAAACAACACCTGAAAAAAAAATAAAAATGGAAGGATTCGATTATTCCATAACGCCTCACACGACACGAACCTTTGGTTGGTAAACAAATTCGGTGAAACTATTTACAATTACAGGTTTTGAACAATTAATCTATTACATCTAGGTTTACCATACACAATCATGACACTTGTCTTTCATGAATAAAGTTGGCCTTAGTGTAACATTTCTTTCTAGTTTTCTATGTTGATTGGATTATGTCATTTCAGTCATTCATAGAGTAAAACATCATTTTGCAGTTCCTTACATAACATTATGATAATATATATTATGTACACTTTCCAGTTTTCCATGTTGAGTGGATTATGTCTTTTCACTCATTCATAGAGTAAAACATCATTCTTCAGTGCCTTGCATAATATTATGATAATATATATTTTGTACAGAAACGATTTATATATATATAGATATATATAATTTCATTTTAATTGTTATTTTTTATTTTAATTTTTTTATATGATTGGTGTTAAAATTAATGTTTATTTTAGAGTTTGATTTGGTTTTGTTATATTTGGTTGGTTGTGAAAGATTTTCTTCAACTATCAGATCTTATTTATGTGTATAGTTAAGATATTCACTCATGTGTCTGTTAGGTTGTTGAAAGAAAATTTCTTGTATAAATGTATGTTTGCTTGATTAATAAAATATATCAAGTTTTGTGTGTGAAATATAGTTTTCTAAGTTAGTATCATAGCAGGTTTGAGTGTATCTCCCTCGCGTGAGGGCCCATAATATAGAGTGTATTGTTGTATGTTTTTTGTTGAGATATTGTTGCCTCGATATTCGCTCACCAAACGCTTAGAGAAATTGTTGTGTGCTACTTCTGTTGGTGGATATATATTTGATGGCCAAACACTTGGAGAAATCGCTACGTGCTACATATTTGGTGGATATCTATCGGTCAGATCATTGAGATGGATCTACAACGCTCATGGAATCATCGTTTCATAAGATATGTGTTGTGATCTTCTTGAATGCCCAATGTTTGTGAGAAGGAGTGGTTTGTTACTCATGCTTTAGACATTTGTCAATTCATCGGATGGTTACAGAACATGTTGATTAACACCAAAATCTCCATTGCTATCGTTTCTTTGGATTTGATATCAACGAACATCCCCACATTTGAGTTTCTTCTCCTTTGTGAAGTCATTCAAGTCTCAGCTCCTCTGATCACTCCGCTTTCAGTTAATTCAAGTCTCAGCTCCTCTGATCACATTTGTTGTGGAGTTTCTGACCAAATTATTACATGTGGAAGGATGGAAATGATCTTCTTCACATACCATATACAAACGCCAACATACATCATTTATTGAGTTAAGGTCGAGGATGTTGTTATCTCACAAACATCCATATGTTTTTTCAACACTTCGTATCTGTATCTATCTACACCGTTTTTTTTCTTTGCAAAACTCCTCGATTGTGGAAGTGGAAGTTATGTGAATACCAACAGACTCCTCATAAGACAGAAGTTACGTGAATACCAACAAACTCCTCATAAGAGTACCTTTATCAACCCCATACCCCATATGGCTATTCTATTGGCCAAGGATCCATGGCCATAGTTTACCTTTCAACAGTTGAAATAATTGAGGATGAGGATGTTCCCTTTATAAAGGGATCTCTCTTCTTATGAAGATATCATGTTGAAAGGATTTTTTGGTTGTTGTTTTTATTGAGAAGTGTGTATTGTTTAATCTATAAGTTTTCTTTATTTTTATTGTTAATGAAGAACGCATCATAGAACATTGTAACACAACTTAAGTTGGTGGTTCTTGATGTATGCGGTTCCATAAGAACACATATCATAGATTTAGTTATGTCTATAGTTTGTTATAGCTTGTGGTTCTTGAAGGATCTGGTGACCAAGAACAACAACCACTGGTTCTGTGTACAATTTGTGAGTTTGTAATACGTCACTTTGTATGATTTGTTGTTGGATACTTTCAGTATCTAGACTACTTTACTAGATAATTGGCGAATACAATGGAAGACCATGTACTTCAATAAATGGAAGTATGTCAATAGAATCATTTAGTATCTAGACTATTTTTCGGGGTATGTCAAGAATCATCGGTCCTACAAATATGTCATAGATGGTAAAAAACAATTGTATCTTAAATAGATCTAGTGGTAGCTCAAAGTTGATGGTTCAGAAAGAGCATAGTCTATGATTTCAGAGTGGGCAGAAATGTCGATGAAGATCAAACTATACATAGATCAAAGTTCAAAAATATTTTTGTGTGATTTCAATATTGTTATTTGTGATGTAAATATTAAGGGAGGGTGCTAGAATTACTTCTTGCTTTAGAGATTGGTTTGGGTTTGTTAGATCTAGTTGGAGATCTTATTTATGTGTGTGTGGTTGAGAGATTCACTCATGAGTTTTTTATGTTGTTGGGAGAAAACTTCTTGTATAAATATGTGTTTTCTTGTGTAGTCTTTTATTGCTTCAAATACATGTTCTTAATCATTAGATCCACTTAAATATTAATTTCTATTTATAGATGGAGGGACTGTCGCTAGGGATTTGACCCTGATACGTAGTAACTACACCACTCAACCACTTGAGCTAACCCACATGGATTATTATTACTATTATTTAATATAAGTATTACATTCTTTTCAATTCATATAGAACCTTTCTCTTTACATTGTAATAATATTTCTATGTAAATATAGTATATAGTATCTCTCTTTATGTATTACTATTTCTATTTATGTGTAATATGGTAAAACACCATGACCAACCCCTCTAGGTAACAAGGTTTGATATTCTAAATGTTAGAAAAAAATGGTACAAGGCTAGACTTGTTGTAAGGGGGTTTGCACAAAAGAAAGGTTTATATTTTGATGAAATATTTTCTCATGTTGTTAAAAGGAATTCAATTATGAATATTTTAAGCCTTGTGGTAGTAGAATATTTTCATCTTGAACAATTAGATGTAAAAACAACTTTTCTCCATGGGGATTTCGATGTAGAGATTTATATGCAACAACCATAGGGGTATGAGGTCAAAGGGAAGCAAAATTTGGCATGCAGGTTGAAGAAGATCTTGTATGGACTAAAGAAAGCTCCAAGGAAATGGTATTTAAAATTTGATAGGTTTATGACAGAACAAGGTTATAGTAGATGTCATTATGATCACTGTTTTTATTTTAAAATGATAGAAAATGGAAGATATATTATCTTGCTATTGTACGTAGATGAGATGTTTGTTGCAGGGTCTAATATGCAGGATATAAATGTTCTCAAGAAGAAATTATCTAATTCATTTGCGGTGAGGGATTTGCGTACTGCAAAGAAAATCCTTGGTATGAGAATAACAAGAAACGAGAAAAATCACAATTAACATTGTCTCAGGGTGAGTACATAAAGAAGGTGTTGGAAAGGTTTAGAATGAAAAATGAAAAACCACTTAGTACAACTTTGGCTATCCATTTCAAATTAAGGAAATGTGTCCCAAGAGAGAGGAGGAGATAGAATACATGTCCATGGTCCCTTATTCATCAACAATTGATAGCTTGATGTATACGATGGTTTGCACAAGACCAGATATTGCACATGCAGTGGGATTTATGAGTAGGTATATGAGCAATCCAAGTAAAGAACATTAGGAGGCAGTGAAGTGTATTCTTAGGTATTTGAGAGGTACTTATACTCATGCATTATGTTTTGGAGGTTCAAACACTATTCTACAGGGATATGTTGATTCAGATATGGCAGGTGATAAGGATAGTAGGAGGAACACCACATGGTATGTTTTTACTGTAGGTGGAACACCATTAAGTTGGATTTCAAAACTATAAAAGGTTGTTGCAATTTCAAAAACAGAAGCAAAGTACGCTTCCGCTACAAGGGCTAGTAAATAAATGATTTGGTTACAAAGGTTTATGGAGGAATTGGGAAAGAAGAAGGAGAAAAGAAGGTTGTACTATGATAGTGAGAGTTCAATTCATCTTTCAAATAAATCATCCTTCCATTCAAAGACTAAGAATATAAAACTCAGGTACCATTTCATACGATCCTTCTTCGAAGATGGACATTTGAAGTTGGAAAAGATACATACTAGCCAGAATCCTGCAGACATGTTAACAAAGGAGTAACCAGGGAGAAAATGTGTTCCTGATTAGTTTCAGTTGGCCTTCAAGAATGAAGCTGAAGATGATAAATTTTCTAGGTCCAAGGTGGATCATAGTTTAGTAGGTACAACAACAATGGAGTTGTTGTGATCAGTCTCCAAGTGGGAGATTGTTGGTTTTGGAACCTGATTATCTTCCTAATTCAGAGGTATTTGTTTTCAGTTGTGTTTATACCTCATGAATACTGTACACCCCTCCATGTGGTGGGGTTGCAGGTGGGGCTTTCCCCCCTTGTTAGGTCTGGGGGTGAAGCCCCTGAAGGAAAATTTGTGTTGTAAAATATTTTAATTTTGTATTCAATATGGACTATTCATTATAAGGTCGCATATCTGATGACATAAGTTATTTTAGGGTTTTTATCCCTAGAAGGAAACCCTCTTTTATGAGGGAATTGTATTGTGACTATGTATGTGCGTGATTATTGTATTTTGATAGATGAGACTGTGAGAGAAAGAAGAGGAAGTTACAGCGGGAATGTCATAGGTTTTATCCTTTCATTTTTTTGGATAATAAAAAGGAAGGACCTGACAATTTCACTGGTGGACATAGCCCACACTAGGTGAACCACATATATCTATGTCTCTATTGTATTGTGTTTTATTTCCACATTTGTTTTATTCTATTTCTCCATGATCTTGTTTTTCTAACAAGATGAGGTTTTCCTCTTTGCTCAGCTACAACAAGGGAAAACAATTACTCTCATTTTCCCAAAGGGCCTCGACAATTTAGTTTTCTATCCACCAAGCAAGGGATCCTATTGTTATTTCTCACTCAATCACTACATCTCTTTTTATAAACTTGATTAGAAAACAATGTTCAAGCACCCATGTACCCATAACAACATATATTTCTCATTTCTCCTCAGAACCAGAGAGACTTGCACACTCTTCTTCCTCTAGAATGGTATCTCAACCCATTCACGCCTATGTTCTCCCCTCTGCCCATGATTTTAATGAGTTTTCTTGCCTTTCTTAACAAGATTTTTTGGGTTAGATCAGGAATTTTCCATGCAGGTACTCTCTTTCTGTCTCCTCATTTACTCTTGAGGAAGAATTCCCAACTGCTAGCTTGACTAGTAATTAATTTTTCTGCGCTAGAAGATTGTTCTAGGTCTGATAAATCTATATCTGGTTGTGTACTGGTCTAGAAGGACCATTTCAACCATCACTGATTCCACTCACCATCCACTCTCATGCATCATGATCCATACTAGCCACCTCCTTTCAACAGTTATGCCACAATTTTCCATTTTTATTTTAATAACAATACACACACACACACACACAATACCTTTAATAACAAGGGTTAATTTTCTTTCCAAAGTTCTCATGACAGGTCTGTCCATAATATTTTATTCAAATATAATTATATTTACAAGATGGGAGGAAACAGGGTTATTAAATCCCCTCCCCCTTAAATGAACATTGTCCTCGATGTTCTACCTGTCGTTATTGTCTTTATGTACAACAGTGAAAAAAAAAGGGTATGCATGTTTCATGGCATCCTCCAATTCCCATGTAGATTTATCTAGACCAAAGTGTTTCCATTGCGCCTTGACCTGTGCAACGGTTCTGTTCCTGAGTGGAATGTCCTTCCTATCTAGTATTAATTGGGGTTCTGGTAGGTGTTACACATTATGTTGGTCACCCCAGTGATCAACTAATGACATGTGCATAACTCACTTCCATGTTCCCTGAAAACATTAAAAGATATTTTCTCCATGAGAAAAGTGGATTATCTTTTCTTCCTTAAAAACTATGACAAGGGAGATCCTCTCACTCTACTCTATACTTGGGGTGTGACGATGCTTGATCATCGCACACTGCACCAAATATGGATTGTGACGTCGTCGCAGGTTGCCTATGAATAGGGTGTGAAGATGCTTAAACAAGGGAAAAAATGAAATTCGTAAAGGTTCTAGAAGGGAATCTTCTAGAAGATGAAGTGGCTTCCAATCGGTTTGGATCTTACTTGCTTCTCTAATTTAGTGGGATCATCCTAAATCTCCTCATCCATCCATATTTCACCCTATATAAAGATGGATCTCTTATGGAAAAGGATAAGGTTGGCTTATGCATGAAGAATTCTACTATAGATTATACTGGAGATATATTTTCTTTAGCTCTCTAAGTCAGGTTGTGGATCTTCTTCATCAAAGGAATTGGAGAAAAGGTGTATGTGTTGGAGAAATGAGCCATTGAAATGGACCTTGCAACATCAAGGCATGGGTTGTATTCTTCACTTTCCATTTTAATATAATGCAACAATACATTTCTTTCCTATAAGGTGTCTTGAATTTTATTGTATAACTCCTTGATCTTATACATAGAATTCATTGGAATATATATCTTTGTTATTTCTCTTTGTTGGTTTGTGCTTCTTAAACAAGTTCACCATCCCGCAAATCCAAATATGCAGTGACAAGGAAAACACTAGCGAGGATCTGTTAGGATATTTAGACACTTAGGAGTTAGTTAAGATCTACTTGGTCTAATATGTCGTTAGGTAAAAGTGTGTTTCTTTAGTATGCATTAGTATGCATTTGTAGTTAGGAAATCCGACGGTCACGATATGTTCCCGA
>ML780473.1:377794-404554 GCA_009831015.1 Picea engelmannii
GGCCGCGTTGGCTGGGGCCGTGGATGTTTCCCCGTAGGGGTTTTACCACGTGAAAACATCGGTGTGTTGATCTTTGATATGGTTATGTGAGTGGTTACTGAAGGTGTTCGTCCTCTGTTGGAATACCTGTGTTGTCGAACAGGATCAAATGTCATTTAAAAGGTATGTCATTCGTCCCTCTCTAAACTAGTTTATATGACAATGAAGTCTAAGGTGAAGTTTGTATTCTGTCTTTTTTTTTTCTAGCTTCCTGTGGAAGTTAGGGAGTTTAGTTTGTGTCTGCACTTACCAATTTGTAAAGTGTATGGCATTAGATAAATGGGGCATTGACTTCATGACATGTAACCCTCACTCAGTCGTGGGGCATGTATACATTATCGTAGCCATGGATTATTTCACTAAATGGGATGAGGCGGTTCCTACATTTGAAAATACTAGGAAAACTGCAACGTTGTTCATATTCAATCACATCTTTACTATATTTGGTGTCCCTCAAGCCATCGTCATTGACCATGGTATTCATTTTCGCAATTTCATGATGTTTTCACTTACAGAGAAGTTGGGTCTTCGACATGAAAACTCAACACTTTACTATCCACGGGCCAATGGCCAGGTTGAAGCAATCAACAAAGTTCTCACTACTATGCTTCGACGAATGGTAGGAATTCACAAGTCAAGCTAGCACACAATTCTCTTATTGACATTATGGGCCTATTAGACATCCGTTAAATCTTCCACAGGGTTCACACATTTCCAATTAGTATATGGTATCGAAGCTATTCTGTCGATTGAATTTGAAATCCCATCTTTGAAACTAGTTGTCAAACTTTTCCCTAACACCTCAAATGAAGAGGAATGTCTCTTGTATTTGATGCAATTAGATGGGACTCCCCGTGATTCTTCCTTAGTCATTGAAACTCAGAAGAAGCATGTCAAACCATGTGTTTTTTCTGTGGGTGATTTGGTTCTTCTTTATGAACAGGATCATGACCTATTAGGGTCCAGTAAATTCAAGCCCATGTGGTGTGGCCCTTATATCATGAAATGAGTGTTGGAGAAAAAAGATTATGATCTAGTATATTACGATAGAATTCCTTTGAGTGAACCCAGAAATGGGATTTACTTGAATAAGTACTATGCTTAAACTATTTTTGCATGAGTACTTTGTATTTTTAGTGTATCATACTCTAATGTGATTTTTTCATTTTTTGGTTCCACCTTTCAACTGTTTACCTTGCATTGTGATTGGTTTCCAAATGTATGTGTCTTTGCTACCCTATATCGGCTTTGTTGATGGTTCTAGTCACAATACTCAAAACCTAGCATCTGCTGCATGGGAAATCTATGCACCTACGGATGACTTGATCATTCTACACAGAGTTTTCCTTGGTCGTGCAACTAATAATATCACAGAATACAATGCAGTTATCAAATTGTTAACTGACATCATTTCACTTGGCATCCATTATATTATTGTACGAATTGACTCACAATTAGTAGTTCTACAATTGAGTAACATTTATGCCATCTGAAGTCCTACTTTGTTATGGGTATACTTAAGAATTCACCTCTTGGAAAGACATTTTGATTATATTCAGTATCAACATATTCCTATATGCCTAAACAAATTTACAAATGCATTGGATAATTATGCGTTATACAGACATTTGAGACATTTATAAGTCCAAACACACTTAAAAAAAAAAAGACAAGTAAGTTGGTAGGAACTTTATATTAATACGGCAAAAGTTACAAAAAGTGTTTGTCCAAGGACCAAAATATCAAAATAGTGAAGCTCATGGATTCATATACAAAATAATCAAGGATGCTTCTCATTGTAACTAAAAACTTCCCATGCCACTCTATGGAGCAGTCGACAAATAGATGTCAATACGCCAACTCTATGGTGTTGGTAGTGCCGAGGAAGTTTGTCCACCGTGGTATCAGGGATGTTCATAGTTAATCCCTCTAGGTTCCACTCAATATCCTTGAGATCCGCAACAACCACTCCTACCAAAAAACCTCTCTCTCCTCGCCTCTGAATGGGATATGATCTCAGAGGACGATAAGGAGCCACATCTGAATTATTGAGAGCTCTTGATTAGTCTTGGATAAATGACAAAAACATTTTATAATTAAAATATCAAAACCATCATATAATGAAAATTTACTTCTTACTTATGTCTCCTCACTGAGATCCCTCAGGTAGGGATAAGTCAGGATCCCCACTAAAGTCCTTCCTAGCATAAGCATAGTCTTCCACCATGATTAGATGATTTCTCAGCTTTTGGAAGTAAACCTCGTCATATTTGACGATAGGCACAACACCGTGACGATGCATCAAATCCACCCATATTTTCATCCGTGGATCTTGTGGAGAAGGTATGCCCCACTCCACCGGTAGATGTAAGACGGGGACCCTATCCAGGAGAAAGGGCACTAAAATGGATACATAACCAAACTGTTTCAACCGAACATTCTGACACTTTGTCAGCTTCTTTTTCATGTTCTTTACGACACTCTTGCATCAATTCAAGACCCAGGGCTCCATACACTTTATGGCATATTGAAAGTGGATTTGAAAATCCATGTGGGGAGTCGCACTCCTTGTCATACTGGTGATAGTATAGAGGATGTTTCTCCATGGTAAATCCCCAACATCCCTAATGGAAACCTTGCCACTATACTTTTTTGTACTTGGCACGCAATGGTGTGCAACATAGTAATCCATGGGTTCTCCCCCACCCCTGATTCCCAAGAGTGATACCTGAGAGCCTCGGTGAGATAACCCCGTCAGAAAGTAAATGTCATCTATATCCAATGTGATTCTATGCACACCCATGTGAAAGGATTGTGCATTTACATCCCACATGTGGACTAGATACTCCAGAAATCTCAGTTGGACTCTCATACCCTGAATTTTGAAGAATTTGAGTAAACCACACTCCTAGAGTGCCATCACTGTGTCGGGTCACTCCCAGAAAATAAATATTCTTCCTCATGCTATCGTTCCCTCCACTTGAGCATTTTGACTGAGGAAAACCTACCAAGTAACATCAAAAGATGATTAGAGTCATAAAAATCAATTCTTGGAAGTTTTCCCAACTCATTTTTTCTTTTCAAAAAATTGAATTATGGTCATCGGAGGGCATTGCTTTTACACAGAGAGAAGTTGTCAAGCCCTGTCTTTGTGTCCCCCATGACGATTTGAGATCATCGCAGTTCATGATACTATGAGCCTGCGATGATCTCAAAGTGCAGTGACCTCCAAAAAATCGACCTAAACTCAAAATTAAACCAATAAAAATGAAATTTTAAACCACAAAAAGAGAAAGAGGCAAGAGATTACCTTTTTGACAGAAGCAGTTTGCGAAATGGTCCACCAGGTGCTGTAGAATTGACGCTTTAAATTTGGAAGAAAATGAAGGTTTTGGGCACTATTTGGGGGAAATTGCAAAATGAAATGGTAAATGGGTAGTTTTTACCTATTTTATTACTTTTTACCATATTTTATTGCAAAAATAAATTATTTTTTATATTTTACCTATGCCCTAAAGTCTAACCAACTTTGCAAACTATTTTCTATTATAGATTGAAATATCTAAGGACGAGACTTTTGACAGGGATCCACCATTTTTGGTTGTTTTTTTGTGTTTTTCTTATGTATAGATGCTTTTAGGTTTTTTTAGGAAAAACCCTGAGCACAGTCTTAATTCTTTCTCATGCTCGTGAAGCCATGAGAATGCATTCAAGTAACCTTTTATAATTTTTTTGAGCTCACATTGGTAATACAAAAAATGAACCCTATGGAGTATCCTTTAAGCTCTTATCAAGCTCCCTAAACACAAAAACATAGCCAAGCAACCTTGTTCTTTTCACGATCGTAAAAGTATTTGAAGAAAACATCTGATGAATAGTAGATTATCTCGTTTTTGGTCTCGTCAGACTAGCTTATGAAAAATGACAATATGGATTTATCTTTAAGTGTTTTTCAGACTCTCTAAACATGAAAAACCCCTGAGTTTTCTTTCTTTGGACTCGTAAAAAAATCATCGAAAGAACCATATGGGATCGAACCACTCATTCTTAGGTTTCGTTAAACATACTCCGAGGGAGTCATATGAAGGATGAGCTTACATTACAAGCATATGTTATCCTCCTCAATCTTGCATAAAAATAAAGAGGTACTTTCTAGAAATGGTGGGGGGAAATTGGGAAAGAAATGTGTATTTGTATCTGTGTTAGTGACATTAATTCGCTCTTGAACATGACACCCCCCTTCATCACTATATCTAGGTTGGGAAATCCATTTGTCTCTCGTTTGACCATCTACAAGTTCATATGTTGGGTTCTCCTTGAGTCAATGCTTCCAAGACAATTGTCGTGTCGTTCATATTTTCAAGATAATTCCAAACTAAACAAGCCTTCTATTGAGTCGGCCATCTGCAATTTTAAAATTTCTACCATGTCGGCCTTCCCTGAGTCAGTTCCGTATCAATTCATACTCTGATCTACTTCAAATATTTTACATATTTAGTGTCATTTATGGGGGATACATTAAGGCCCTCCTATGACGAGTCTTTTCCTGTTGACTTTAACTCATTATCCAGGAACAAGAATTAGAAATCACATTAGTACCTTGGATCATGCATGCCTCAATGGCAGGTTTCTTCGCTTTGAATAGTGGGTTCACATCATTGACCCCTGATTGGAAGATTCCATGGAGTGTTCGACTTCAACCCATTCATTCACATTCATTAGATTGTAATAGAGTACCTTGGGATTCATTGACATCAATGGTGATTTCTCTCACACTTGTTAACGGTTTTCATTGATGACTAGTAATCAAGTGGTTTCTACCATGTTCGACTTCAACACCTGTAATCACATGGCTAGATTCGTACTTAGAGACAATGGAAATGAAGACCCTGGATCTCATCATATTGGTCCAGGTTGTGATGGAGTATTCGTAAGTTTGTACTAACACATAGATCCACTGTGTATGTCTCGTGGCTATGTCCGAATTTGAATTCTCTAAGCACATAGATTCACATTGTATTTATGGTGGCTATGTTGAATCATGATGGCATGGATCCAAAGTGTATGTTTAATGGCCATGACTCACTTGAAACTTATGATTAGAGTCACTTTTATTATCAGTATGGGAATTCCTACCTCAGAATATGGTATATTATTATGCATATGCTTGATTGTTTGTAGGTTCTCGATTGATGCACTCCTTATTTTCAACACGCACATTCTACAAAGTATTTCATATGTCACATGTTACAACTTTATACTTTGGAGGGAATTTTCTTACACATTATTTTGTTCACCCCAGTGATCAACTAATGACATGTGGATAACTCACTTCCATTTTCCCTGAAAACATTAAAAGAGACTTTCTCCATGAGAAAAGTGGATTATCTTTTCTTCCTTAAAAACTATGACAAGGGATATCATCGTGCCCTGCTATATAATTTGGGTGTAACGATGCTTGATCATGGCACACTGACCTAAAGCTGGATTGTGACGTCGTCGCAGGCTGCCTATGCATAGGGTGCGACGATGCTTAAACAAGGGGAAAAGTGAAATTCGTGAAGGTTCTAGAAGGTAATATTCTAGAAGATGAGGTGGCCTCCGATTGATTTGGATCTTACTCGCTTCTCTGATTTAGTGGGATCATCCTAAATCTTCTCATCCAACCCTCTTTCACCCTATATAAAGAGATATATCTTATGGAAAAGGATAAGGTTGGCTTATGCATGAAGAATTCTGCTATAGATTACACTGGATATAGATTTTCTTTAGCTCTCTAAGTCAGGTTTTGGATCTTCTTCATCAAAGGAATTGGAGAAAAGGTGTGTGTGTTGGAGAAAATATCCATTGAAAGGGACCTTGCAACATCAAGGCATGGGTTATATTCTCCACTTTCCATTTTAATATAATGCAATAATACATTTCTTCCCTATAAAGGTGTCTTGACTTTTATTGTATAACTCATTGATCTTATACATAGAATTCATTGGAATATATATCTTTGTTCTCTCTCTTTGTTGGTTTTTTCTTCTTAAACAGGTTCACCATCCCGCAAATCCAAAGAAGGAGCGACAAGGATGACACTAGCGAGGATAAAATGTCATTTAAAAGGTATGTCACTCGTCCCTCTCTAAACTAGTTTATATGACAATGAAGTCTAAGGTGAAGTTTGTGTTCTATCTTGTTTTGTTCTAGCTTCTTGTGGAACTTGGGGAGATTAGTTTGTGTCTGCACTTACCGATTTGTCCGATATCAGTAGGAATTATCCCTATGGTTCCACCTTGATCAGAGAACAGTCAATTATATGATTAGAATCATGTGCATATTTCTTAAACAATGAAACATGGAAAACATTGTGTGCTTTCACTATGGAATGAAGTGCTAGTCTATCTGCTATAGGTCCCACTCTGTCCAAATTTCAAATTTTCCAAAAAACCAAGGTTCCATCTAGGCACAATTTTCCATTCTCAAGGAAATTATTCTAGGTATAATCGAGAGATACACATGATCCCCTAGTTTGAACTCCCTAGGAGTCCAATTTTTGTTTGCATAACTCTTCTGTTGATCTTGCTCCACCTTCAGATTTTGTCTTATTCGAACTACTTGCTGCTCCATTTATTTTAATAGGTATGGATCGAGTGTTATTATGTCCAATGGGTTATTATAGCTAATTGGAATGTTGCATTTCCTACCATAGAGAGCCTCAAAAGGACTCATCTTCAAGGATTTCTGATAGCCATTGTTATAAGCGAACTCTAGCAGTGGTAGGTAGTTTTCCCACATCTTGGGTTGATGCATCAAATGCATCCTGAAAATTTCCTCTAGCGCTTGGTTTACCCTTTATGTTTTTCCATGAGTTTGAGGGTGATAATCCGTACTTAACAAAAATTTAGTTTCAAAACTAGAAAATAGATATTTCCAAAAGTTTGAAGAAAATTTTGTATCTCTGTCTAATATGATTTCCTTAGGCATTCCATGCTGTCTAAATATTTATTTCATGAAAATATTGGCAATATCTATCACCTTATAAGTTGACTTTATGGCGATAAAGTTAGAATCCTTGCTCAACTTTTCCACAACTACCATGATAGCGTCATTATGCTTGGTTGATTTAGGTAGTCTAGTGATACAATCCATGGAGATGGTCTCCCATTTTCATTCTAGGATTGGTAGGGGTTGCAACAACCCCGCTTGATGTCAGTGGTCTGCCTTAACCTACTGACATTCTAAACACTTAGCCAAGTAGTAAGCTATGTCCTTCTTCATTCTCAACCAGTAAAATAGTTTCTCGATGGTTGTGATCATTTCTCATAACCAGGGTGACCAGTGTATGGTCTTTTATGTAGTTCATCTTGTATGAACCTATTCAAGTTGTCACAATCTGGAATATATAACCTACCTTTGTAAGTTATTAGTCCATCATTCAACAATTGATATCCCTAATACTTCTTCCCTATGGGCTCTTTCTCTAAGTATGATTTCACAGTTTTGAAAAATTCATCCATTGCATGTGCCCTTTTAACTCTCCCCTTGATGTCTGATTCACAAGAACTTACAATTGCCAAATGAATCACTTTCATACTCATACTGAGGGAATCAACCACTTTGTTTTCCTTTCCCTTAATATGTTTTATTTCGAAATCAAATTCATTAAGGAGGGACATCCACCTAGCCTATCTAGCATTGAGTTTGGGATGATAAAAAAAGTATCTCAACCCACTATGGTCTTCCATATGTAAGAATCTTCTTCCTAGCAGGTAGTGCCTCCACATTTTTAAATCATGTACTATGGCAGCCAATTCTAGTTCATGTGTCGCATAATCGATTTCATGTGCATTCAATTTTTTGTATTCATAACAGATTATATTCCTTTCTTTCATGCGGACTCCTCCAAGTCCTTCTTTGAAAGAATATGTCCATACCAGGAAGTCCTTATGTGGGTCTACAATTTTCAGTATTGGGGCATTGGTTAAAAGGTGTTTTAGTTGGTGAAAAATCTCTTCACATTCCGTGGTCCAAACAAATTTAAATCCCTTTTTCTGTAGGGAGGTGATTGGATAACCAATCTGGGAAAACCCCTTTATGAAACTTCTATAATATCCTACTAGGCCCATAAAGGATCCGATATTAGAGACATCTTTTGGTGTAGGGCAATCCATGATGGCTTTGATATTGTCAGGGTCTACTTCCACTCCTTCCTCAGTGATGACATGGCCTAAGTAATGGAATTGTTTTTTTTTAAATTCACACTTACTAAACTTTGCATAGAGCTTGTTATCTCTCAGCACTTGAAGCACTAAATTAAGGTGTTCTTCATTCTCCTCCCTTCTCTTAGAATAGATTAGGATATCATCTATGAAGACCAATACAAATCTGTCCAAGAATCTACTGAGTACATTATTCATCAAGAACATAAAGGTGGTTGGTGTGTTGGTACGCCCAAATGACACCACCACAAATTCATAGTTCCCATATCTCAAACTAAAGGTTGTTTTATGGATTTTTTCATCCTTAATTTGGACTTGATGGTATCCAGACCTCAAGTGAATCTTAGAGAAAATTGTAGTGCCCCTTAATTGGTCAAACAAGTAATCAATTCTTGGCAAGGGATACTTATTCTTAATGGTCATCTTCTTGAGTTATCTATATTCTATGCACAACCTAAGTGTGCAATCCTTTTTCTTAACAAACAAAGATGGTGCTCCCCAAGGGGACACACTAGCCCAGATGTAACCTTTGTCCAACATCTCCTTCAGTTGTAGTTTGATCTCAACTAGTTCTAGTGTACTCATTCTATAAGGTGTTTTAGACATTGACATTGCTCCGGGTACAAGTTCTATTGAAAAATCAATATCTCTTCTTGGGGGTAGACCTGATACCTCTTCTAGAAACACATTTTTATACTCTCTTAATAGGATGGTCCTCTAGGATTGGTTTATTTTCCTCAAGAGAGTTCAACACTTGTATTGCATACATAGGACATCCTTTTCTACAATACTTTTTCACTTGAAGGGCTAATATTTGTGTCACTAAGACATGCTTTTGAATTCCTTGTAGGGTTCTTTTCTCCCCTTCCTTGCTTTCACATTCTAACACTTTATGGTAAAAATGCAATTTGGATTTATGGGCAGCCAACCAATCCATTACAAGAAGCATGTCATAAGATCCTAAAGGAAATATATTTAGAGTTTCTTGGGTGGGAAATCCATTCAAAATGAATTCAAATGATGGTATGACCTCTGTCACCTTTATTTTTGTTCCAGTGGCTAGTTGTACCAGCGATGATTTAGTATGTTTTACTTGCTGCAAGTTACATTTATCCATAGTTTGAGGGGAAACATACTGTAGGTTAGAACCAGGGTCAATCAAAATAGAAACAAGATGGTTGGAAATCGTACCTTCCATCTCTACTACTGAAGCTTGGTGATCAAATATCGGTTATCCATGGTTTCATGAATTTGTGGCATGCTCTTAGACACATCATTAATTGTGGAAACTTCCTGGATGTTGTAGATTCTCCTATTGTCTTTCTTCATATGGAGGGAGTCCCTCAACAAATGTTCTTCTCCACATCCCGAACATTTCAATGTTTTTCTCATTTTATCATCTGGCTTTCCTGGGATTGATCCCAAGGGTTTATTTCCACTTATATATGGAAACTTCTTTTGATAAACAATATTTGTAGGGATACTCATCTTAGAGACTTTCCAATGGCTCCTAAACCTTGAAGGTTTAAACCCCTTCTTCTTGAACCCCAATTTGATTTCCCTTTTCCAATCCTTATGAGGCTCTGTCTTGTGCTTGAATTACTCATAGTAGTACCTTTACTTCCTAATGGTGTCTTCTAGATTCTTGGGTTCATTAAACTCAATCCTGTCTCGATAGGATTGAGGAATCCCTCTAATGAATCAGTGCACCTTCTCCTTTTCATCCTTGATGTAAGACACATACCTCAATAAATCAAGGAATTTGTTGACATATTCATCAATGGTGAGTTGTCCAAGTTTGAGTTCATATAAATCCTTAGTCCTTTCATCATAGTACCTTTCAAATAGGTACATTTTCTTGTGGGGGTGGGGGGATTAATAGAGAGAACATTATACTTTTCAAAAAATTTCCATGACAACTCCTTCTCATGAATTCCCTTCACATTTATAAGGTACTCCCACTAGATGGAGGTCTTTCCTTTGAAGTTAAAGATGGCTATTCAGGCCTTTAGGTTCTCAGAGTAGTCATGGAATTTGAGGTACTTCTTTAGGTAGACTAGCTAAGCTTATGCTTATTCTCCCTTATTAATATGTCCATCGAAAGTAGGTGATTTGGATTTCTTAAACTCTTTAGGGTCATGGCTCCTGGAATGTTTCCTCCTCCTTCTTTTCCTCTAAGAATGTAAACTAGTCTCACTACTAGACAATTCCTTGGAGTTGTCAGTTCCCTCACTAGAGGATTCTTTAGTTGAATATTTGACATTAGCATACCTCTTGGCTCCATGTTGGGCCTTCTTTGAGGTGCTTCTTCTCGTGTTTCTATTTTCATGACCATGATTTTCTATCTCAGGTGGACTTTTGGTTTTCTTAGTATGATGTCTATCCACATTACTTACTACTATCCCATGTTGCAACTGCCTTTGTATGTTTGATAGCCTTTGCAGTAGGACTGTACTAATTTCATTTTGTTTTTCCTTTTCTTTTATCAACCTTTCATTGTATTCCTTACAACTTTGCAATTATTCCATAAGGCTTCTTACCGTTTTAACTAATTCTGGAGGGCTTTCCACCACCCTCCTCTCATCAGATTCTTCTTCTCTATTGTGGGAGATTCTCTCCACTCATGGTGTGTCACCATTATTTATGTTGTAGTTTTTCTTGTTGTCCACTAACTATTTAAGTGCTGATAACAACATTTTTTGTTAGTCAATTGTCCTCAATTTTTATGAACAACACAGGTAAAAAACAATTTGTAAGGTAAAATTAGCTTCATTATTCCACATATAGAAACAATATGCAGGTCATATTTAGGACATGTAAACAACATAAGGTATGCCTCTTTTCAATGGTAAAGCTTAAATAAGATATTATAGAAGGGTAGGGTAGAGTTCCCTACACCTTAAAGACTTTCTATAAAAATTTGTTGTGCTCTTTCATGAGCCCAAGCAGGCCAAATGTTGTTTCCCACTCTAATACCAATATGTCACACATGCCCGATCCCTTAAGTAGAATTTTAAGGAATGGGGGTATAAATATTCCACTTTTCTACAACTTCTTCAAGTTCCTCAAATAAGGGAACCATTTCCTTCTGTTGTCCGAGAGATTTCCAATGACTATAAACCCGTCCAAAACTGAGTTCTGAGTTGAAATTTGTGGCTCCCTAAAATTCTTAGGGTGTCATTGGTTAATGAACACATGGAATCCATGTGGCTCCACCTCATTTGTCCCATCCTACGTGACATTGACATGACCTCAGTCATCATCCTCTATCAATGAAATGGCCACTAGAGGGGTGGTTGTAGGGGATATCTTTCAGGATTTCATGGGTAACAGGCATTCGTCCCCTTCAATATTCTTGTACATGTCTAAAAAATTTCCCAGAGTTTTGATGTTCGAAGGACTCTTTCCACTCTGGAATCTATTATCTCCTCAAATAACACAGTCAAATTTGTTTATTTTAGGTGATAGGAAGTCATTGAAAAATACATTTCTAAATTTTTTAAGGTTCGTTTTTTAGAGCCTTAGGTTTGTAATAAAGTTTGAAAAACATTTGATTTGGTTTTCCCTTCAAAAAAGTCAAAACTCAGGTTTTTGTGGCTAAGCGCCTTTCCAAAAGGGCTTCTAAGCCACCGAAAGTGCAGAAAAGTATGTTTTTACTGTGTTGAGTCATCATTTTCAAATAATTATTCTGAGCGACTGAAGAATAATTTTGAGAAACGGGAGGAGGTTTTTGTTGCTAAAATGTCAAATAACAATAACCTCTCTCATTTTTACTACAGGTTTCATATATTGGGAGAATCAAATTCATCTCTGAGCGTTAATTTCCGGATCTCAAAATTTCCCTGTTTGACACATATTTTTGAAATGCAGATCCCGGGAAAACGAAAACGAATATCAAATAACTGAGAGAGGTTTTTTCTCAAAACAAACCAATCTACAAAATAATCTTCTAGTTTTTACACAATGGTTTTGGTTTGAGAGATATGGGTAAATCTTTGAGCAACATATTTCCATAAATTTCTGTCTTTTCCAGCCACCTCACAAATTCGAATTTGAGATAGGAGAAGAGGTTATTAGATCCATCTTTTGAGGATCTGAATCTGCTTGTAAAGGCTATAAAGCCTATCAATTTTAGATACTAAAGGTTCAACTTTGAGTTCTAAACTCTACTGTTATTGTGATACGAACACTTTCTTTAATATACTCAGCCTGCAAGCTTCTTTCATTGTTATTGTTAGACTTTCTTTTCATTTATATTCTATGCCTATGCATTTAAATTATTTATTTGTCTCTGTTTAACTGTCCTATGGTAACTGTCATCTTACCTTTGATTATTAAACAAGAATCATAAGCATCCACTGCTAGTTTGTTGACCCATCATATATATGGTTTATGTATGTTCTAGTTAATTGGTTGGTTTCTTATTCATCTGATTTACAAACCTATATGATAACAACTCTTGAAGGCCTTGTACTGTTTGAATATAACTAGACTGTATTGAAGACACAATCCAGTGATTTAGATATTCATCTTGATCCAACCCCACACCCATTATTGAGTAAATAATTACAAAAACAATTAAGTTACCAGGCATCTCTGAGATACAACCTAGGAGAGTTTCCTGGAGTGATAACAAATTGGCGCCGTTGTTGGGGAGAGGAGATTTAAGCTCAGCTTCCTTGGGACACGACAAGATCAAACTTTGATGATACACAAAGTATGGACATATTTTTGGTTGTAATCATCTATCTGGCGACTCCATGAAGGACGAATTCAATGGTGACTCCATTGTTCAGAAATTTGTTCATGACTCCATTGGTATGAAATGAACAAGAGGTATGCATTTTGCAATTTCTCAAATATTTATGGTTACCCTCATCTAGAACCTAGTAGAGATGAATGGGAAAAAAGTCTTCCCATATTTTGAGGAGAAGAGTGGGAGGTGCCAACTGAACACTTGCTGGACTTTCATGACTTTATTCATCGCCTTGAAATTATACATGAGGATGTTCAAATTTATATTTTCAGATATTCATTGAAGGGAGCAACCCTTGATTGGTGTCGATCTCTTCCAACTTTAAGTATTCACTCATTATCAAGTTTTCATGATGCTTTTCATTTGTTTTGTAAAGATAAATTTCCAACTGAAAGTCTCTTTGAAGATTGCTTTGATAAATTTGAGAAGCAAGTTTTGTAGGAGGTAGTTCATTCTTCTATTTGTAAAGATGAAAATTATGTTGTTGAGGAAGAGTCTCTTAATACAATTAATTCTGAGGATTGCATAGTTGTAGATGCATCAGGCCTTGTCTCTGATGCACCTATTGCCTTTGATTTGCATGAAGGAATAGTTATAGAAGAAGAATTTACTGAAATTTTTCAAGAGGCTGCCTACAATATGTTCTCACCTGTAAGTAAAGAGAAGGAGTTGAAGATCGTATGTTCTTCTTTGCAAGATGTAGAGGTTTTTTGTTCTCCAATTTTTGATAATTATGTATATGAAGAAGAACATATTTCTATAGCAAATGATGTTGACTTGAGCAACAACTACGAATCTAATTTTTATGAGCCTTTTTCTTTTCCCATCAAGGAACAACATCATGTTGAAATCAACCATCCTATGTTTGCAGAAGACATTAAATATGATAAGTTTAATCTTCCTGAAGATTTAAGATCTTCTCTTTTGTTTGAAGCATCTCATGAACAAAAGACTGGTATCATTTATGAAGATAATATCAAACGAGAAGGGGTTAGTAGTCAAATCAACTCACTGTTATTTTCAGAATTGCAGAAACCTTTTTATGAACAGATCCATATATCAGAAGGAGAATAAAGACTTGAGAAACAAGCAGAGTTAGCTTATTTCTATGATCCGGTAGCTGTTTGTATGGAGTTATGTTCTTCAGAAGTCTTTAGTTGTGCAATATTTGGAATCAAAGCAAATAATGATTGTAAGTATGCTCCGCAAGTTGAAATTTTGTTGCACGACATGAAGTGTTCTTTGAAATTTATCTGCATGCAAAGAGATTTTGTAAATAGTTCGACATTATCATGGCTTCATTGGAGGTATGATGTTACATGATGAGCATGTTTTTACTGGTTAAGAGTAGGAGTAGGTAGTTGAATAAGCTCTTCATATGAGCAGATAGATTGCTTTCAGTTTTCTTAAATAAGCAAAGATTCCTGGGGACTTGCACGTTATGCTGCCCTCTCTTGGGACAATGGCCTTGTTCCCATTGTGGAGCCAGAGATTCTGCTGGATGGAGACCATTTCATTGATAAAATCCTTGAAGTGGCAGAGAAAGTCTGAACTGAGGTTTTCTTCTACTTAGCAGAGAATAATGTGTTGTTCGAGAGAATTTTGTTAAAACCCAATATGTTGACTCCTAATGATGAGCACAAGGAGAAAGAAACCCCACAACAGGTTGCAAATCACACTCTTGAAATGCTTAAGAGGATGGTGCCATGAGAATGGAAGTCCAATGGCATTTGTAGGCTCTTTTTCTTAACGGTGGAATAATGATTGTTTTGGAGTTTTTGATCAAAATTTTCAAACATAAATAATGAGCATTTTACGCAGGCATGAAGAAATTGAAGGTAGACACCAGACTCTACAGAAGCAAAGTGTTGAATTAACTCAAAAACCGAGCATATTTTCCAAGTATCATTGCCAACAAGAAGAGAAAGGGGAATGCAAAGTTCAATCAAAGAATCTGCAAAAGAGTATTTCTCTTCTCAGAAAAACTTATTTTCATTTTTTATCTAGGATAGAATACTTATTCAAGCTATTGACAAGGGATTCAATCCAGGATTGATTGTTATTTTGGTTGTAGTCAGAGTGTCAACACACAAAAAATCTGATCAACTCAATGAAAAGGGCATTCTGTTACTACATATAAATGTGTTGATTGAATTAGAGGTTTGATGATGTATGAAATTCCTAATATGAAAACATATAAGCCCGATGTTGTCCAACAATGGTGAGCCAGAAAGAAATGCATCTCTGCAATTTTGAAAGCCTGCCTTTTCGGTGGCTATTTTAGTTTGCACAATTTTCCTTAGCCACTGAAAGCAGAGATTTCGGTGGCTTACAGGTTAGAATTTTGTCTCTCCTAGACACTGAAAGCACAGAACAGGGAAAAATGCTACTATTTTTGTACAGATCTGATTTCCCTTGATCCGAATTCCATAAGGACAGTTCCAAATGATAGAATATAATTAAATTCATCATTATCAAGGTTTTGTTTTGATTTTGGAGGTGCTTAGTCAAGGTGGATCTCAAACAAGTGATAATAGCAATGTTAGTTCTAGTCAAGTGCTACCCTCACCTATTCATCCAAGGCATGGATTTTTCAACCTATATTTTTCCTCCCAAACCTCTTACTAATCCATATGGAACATTATAAATGGATATGACTTGACAAGTGGATATCTGAAGCTTGGTATTACAATTTTTGGAAATGGTTACAAATAGTTGTAGCAGAGCATGAGGAAACTGTAGCAGAGCCAAATCTTCAAGGAGCAGTCCTAGCTGGAAAATAGATAATAGAGTATGCATATTTTCCTTCACCTACACCTAAAGAAGAGAAGGAGCTGTAAGAGGATGAGGCATCAACCAACAAGCCCCAATTGTCAAAAATCAATCAATTGCTAAGACAAGTTTATGATCTTGAACTCCTTGACAGAGAAGTTAAGACTAGTAATCAAACTTTGACAGAGAGAGATATTGAGTTTTATGATTCTCACCAAAGGCTGACTAAACAATATGATAAGCTGGGGAAAAGGAACCACATGTTGATTCTAGGTTGTACAGGAAGATCAGGCTATTAAGAATCAAAATGATGCCTCCAAGACCTAAGGCACATATTGCTCTGTTAACCCTAGCAGAAGAAGCCACTAATCTTTTTGATAACCCAAGGGCATATATCAACTCTGTTGATAACCCAGACTCTGATCAGGCTGTTGAAGCCTCAAAGGATCAGAAGTGAAGATCAGAAGATGGAAAGGAATACATTTTTGCAATTTTGAAAGCTAGTTTCAAAACAGAGCTTTCGGTGGTTTAGGCAAGCTTTCACAACCATTTTTAGCCACTGAAAGCAGATCTTTCGGTAGCTTACAGGTTAAAATTTTTGGCTATTTAGCCATTGAAAGAGAAGAGAAGGGAATAAAGCCACTCTTTTTTCATAGATCTAAGTGTTTTTGTTCCAGTTGGGACAAGAAAGGTTCCTAAGTGATGATCATAATTTAGAGCATCAGTTTTATTGCTTTGTTTCAGTTTTGGAGGTGTCAGCAGCGTGAGGAAGATAAAACTTCTTATCTATTTTTGGAAAAAGATGATTGGTTTTCCAAGGTGGCATTTTCAACCTCATCCATCAACATCTGAAGATCACTACAACTATTGAAGACTATGAAGACTTTCAAGATAAGGGTTTGACCCCTTAAATATGATCTTTTCATATTTTTGTTAATATAGTTTTGAATTTCTATTTTAAGTAAATTTGATCTAGTTTTCTAGGATCTAGATATCTTTTGTAAAGGATACATATGGGCTACATGCAGGTTACAGGTTTGTAGGGGATCATTTCTAAAGGCCAAATGACTCCATAGCCAAATGGTAAAGGCTACAGGCAAGTTACAGGTTTGCAGAAGATTCATTGCACATGCCAAATGACTCCATAGCCCAAAAGGAAAGGCATTGGATATGAGGTTACTGAAACCTCCCAGGGAGGATTTCATCCCAAAAGGAGCCAGATGTTATCTCCTCAAATAACACAGTCAAATTTGTTTATTTTAGATGATAAGAAGTCATTGAAAAATACATTTCTAAATTTTTTAAGGTTCATTTTTAGAGCCTTAGTTTTGTAATAAAGTTTGAAAAACATTTGATTTGGTTTTCCCTTCAAAAAATTCAAAACTCAGGTTTCGATGGCTAAGCCCCTTTCCAAAAGGGCTTCTAAGCCATCGAAAGTGTAGAAAAGTTTGTTTTTACTGTGTTGAGTCATCATTTTCAAATGATGATTCTGAGCGACTAAAAAATATTTTTGAGAAACAAGAGAAGGTTTTTGTTGATAACATGTCAAAGAACAATAACATCTCTTATTTTTCCTACAAGTGTCATTGATTGGGAGAATCTAATTCATCTTTGATCCCTAATTTTCGGATCTCAAAATTTCCCTGTTTGACACATGTTTTTGAAATGCAGATCCTGGGCAAATGAAAACGAATCTCAAATAAATGAGAGATATTTTTTCTCACAAAAAACCAATCTACAAAAGCCTCTTCCAATTTTTACACAACGGTTTTGGTTTGAGAGACATGGGTAAATATTTGAGCAACATATTTCCAACAATTTATGTCTTTTCCAACCACCTCACAAATTCGAATTTGAGATAGGATAAGAGGTTATCAGATCCATCTTTTGAGGATCTGAAACTGATTGTAAAGGCTATAAATCCTATCAATTTTAGAGACTAAAGGTTTGACTTTGAGTTCTAAAATCTATTGTTATTGTGATACAGACACTTTCTTTAATATACTCAGCTTGCAAGATTCTTTCATTGTTATTGTTAGACTTTCTTTTCATTTCTATTCTATGCCTATGAGTTGAAATTATTTCTTTGTCTCTATTTAAATGTCCTATGGTAACTGTCATCTTACCTGTGATTATTAAGAAAGAATCATAAGCATCCACTGCTAGTTTTTTGACACATCATATATATGGTTTATGTATGTTTTGGTAATTTATTGGTTTCTTATTCATCTGATTTGCAAACCTATCTGATAATAGATCTCGAAGGCCTTGTACTATTTGAATAAAACTAGACTATATTGAAGATACAATCCAGTGATTTAGACATTCATCTTGATCCAACCCCACACCCATTATTGAGTAAGTAATTACAAAAACAATTAAGTTACCATACATCTTCGAGATACAACCTAGGAGAGTTTCCTAGAGTGATAACATAATATATGGTGGAGATTCTATCCACCCTTGGATCTGACAACTAAGATTCATCTATGCTTAACACATAGCTTAAAATTGACAAGTGGGGAAGGGATCCCACACTTAATTTGCGGCCAATCCCATGATGCCAAATTATCATGGCATACGTGCCCTATCCAATCGAGGTTGGACACCACAGATGGGGATTTTTGCACTTTGAAACTTTGAATCTTCGACGTTTAATGTGCCATCCTATATTGTCGCATCTCCCAGAGTTTCAAAGTTACTGAAATTTTTCCTTGTACTCCGATCTTTGGCACTTTGGCATTTGGCTTGTGCACCAACATGTCAAATCTCTGAGAACCCCGAAGTCTCAGAGTTCCATAGTTCCGAACTCCCGCAGTGAGAATTCACCAAAGTACTTATGTTATCCTTCCATTATTTTATCGAACGGTTGGGAAGGGTCCCCAATGGATCCTTAGATCAATGACTCACATTGATCTTGAATTCTTCCCCACAATCTAATGGTTGATGAGATTTCACCACTACAGGATTTCACGACCTCGCGTCCTATACAAGTCTTAGCTCGTTTAAGTCCCTAAGGGTTACCTAATGGAAAGGTCATAAAGGGGATATGACTACTTCTTATTGGTTAACATTATCACTTACCCTATCCTTCCACTAGGCTCAATCTAATGGTTGAGAGAGACCCCGAGGGATCCTTATATCTATGGCTCACGTTACTTCATGACATCGACATTTAGGATTTCCGGTCGTTGAACGCCTTTTCTCTCCCGAAGTAGGTCAACGTCGAATTTGACCATAGCATATATCCAATAGTCAGGAAATATCCCAATGTTTCTTGGATCAAAAACTCGCATAACTTCATGACCGAAAAGTTGGTCAAGGTTTACGATAAGGAGGATCCCACAACAATGGATAGGATACTACCAGTTTTCGATCAATCTGTCCGGTTACCATTTCGATGAGTAAACTTCGGCAGGATTGGAATGTTTTGAGGCTCCAACATCCTAGAGCTCTGTACCTCCAAAGTCCCGAAGCTCATAAGGATTAGCTCCCTTTGAGCGTAGTGCAAGGTTCCAAGGTCCTGATCATATAGGACTTTGGAAATCCATCGAGGATTACACTCTTACATTTTACCTGAGACTTAGTTAAGGCCCCAGACTTGCGCCCGAGGTCACTTAGACAGGAAAATAGTTTGAAGGAATCATCTTTCGTCTATAGAGCATGAAACCTATAACAGGGAAAATGTAGTTTCGAGGGATCAACAGGAATGGAGTAGTCCCGTAGAGTCTTTCTGTACTCTACATCTACGAATTTGGTCCTTGGGTAATCCCTTGAGTATTTTCCAAAAAACACATGTGTTTAAGTCTTATATCCCCAAGTTTGGTTAAAATCCCATTTCTAGTAGTTCTCCCTTTCTAAACAGAGGTAGGAAGACATCATATACAAAATATAACAATCTTGCTTTACTTAAAATTTCCTATACTTCTAGCCCATCAGAGCCACAATTCTACCATTCAAACAAGGCAAACAGATTTTCCATCATCTAGCTCAAGAACAAAATGCACATTACAAAAAAATAGTCAAGAAAACATAAAAACTTAGAGTCACACTTATCTGAAAATTGCGAATTAGTTGGAAGTTGTTGAAAGGGGTGCTCTTTTCCAACCAACCATAGACACAGTTTGGTCTTTGAGTATTCCTCGACTGACCAACCCATAGCTAGACCATGATTCCATGAGATAGATGAAGTTTTCCTCTTTTCTTATCTACAACAAGGAACAAAAATTACTCTCATTTTCCCACAAGGCCCTGGAAGTTCATTTTTCTATCCACCAAGAAAGGGAGTGTGCTATGATTTCTCACTCAATTATTGCATCTTCGATTATCATATTGATTAGAAAATACCGTTGAAGCGCCCCTGTACATAGAACACCATATATTTATCAATTCTCCTCAGACCTAGAGAGCCTCACACATTGTGCTTCCTCTAGAATGGTCTTTCGACCCATTCACACATCTCTTCTCCCCTCTACCCATGATTTTCCTGAATTTTGTTTCCTTTCCCAGAAATATTTCGCGAGTCAGATCAAGAAGTTTCCAGGTAGGTACTCTCTTCCCATCTCCTCATTTACTCTTGAGGAAGACTTCCCAACTACCAACTTGACTCTTAATTAAATTTGTTGGGATAGAAGATTATTCTGGGTTTGAGAAATCTATATCCAGTAGGGTACTGGTCTGGAAGGGTCATTTCAAACATCATTGGTTCCCCTCACCATCCCCTCTCATGCATCATAATCCATACTAACCACCTCTTTTCAACAATTATGCCACAATTTTCCATTTTTATTTTAATAACAAAAAAATAAAATGAATAAATATATATACAATACCTTTAATAAAAAGGGTTCATTGTCTTTCCAAAGTTATCATGACAAGTTTGTCCATAGTAGTTTATTCAAATATAATTATATTTATAATCTGGGGGGGAACAAGGGTATTATAATGCCTTTTGGTTGTTGATTGATTCTATAAGATGAAAACTTTTGCACCATGTAAGAAGAGTATCACAATCGAAGCCACTTCTTCGATCTTATTTGGAACCATGTAAGAAGAGTATCACAACTGAACCCACTACTCAGATCTTCTTTGATCATGTTTGGGTTCATTTTCGGCTACCATGGAGCATTATTTCAGATAGGGGATAGTAGGTTCCTCGGTACCGTTTGGTCCAACCTCTGGTCTTTGATGGACACCAAGCTAACCAAATCAATTTCCTTGCATCCCCAAACAAATTGATCTGAAATGGATCATAACCAAAAATGGTTGTAAGACTTAATACCTATGATACAATTCGAATGTGAAGAAGATTAGCAAACTATGTAAAACACAATACAAATATAAATTCAAATAAGACAAAAAATTGAAAATTCGAAAATGAAGAAGATTAGCAAACTATGTAAAACACAATACAAATATAAATTCAAATAAGACAAAAATTTGAAAACTTTAAGGACTTTTTTTTTAGAATTTAATGAAATGAATAATAAAAGAGAACGTTGAATAGTGGGAAGTCAAGAGCCATGTCTTTTGGCCTTCCATTACCCCTAACTCTCCCTATTTCCTCATTCCCTCTTATTAGCAAACGATCTTGCAAACGATATTTTAGCTAAGCAAGAGAGGGATAATAGGAGGAGATGATTGCACTAAACATTGTTTATATCAGTACACCGAGCCCATTCAATTTGGTTCCTATTTAATTTGTTGGGTATAATGTTCTGTTGGTTAATGGACAATTCATTGATTTGTGGTTTCATTTTACTGTCCGCTCACTAGTTAATCTACCTTTGTTGATAATTTAATGAAGTTCGGAACTCATTTCTTTTCTTAGTGGGAAGTTAATCTTTTAATGGATAAAATACAATTTTAACAATTCTTTGTTTGCCACCGTCCATATTTTGGAATTGGACGGTTCTCCTAGTTGTTGCTACATGGTAGGGATTTTCTAATCTAGTTTAGATAGTTGTTGGGTATTTTCTCTTACCTCAAAGCAAAGGGTTCATTCTCTAATATCTCAGCCACGTTTAGCTTGTTTTTTGAGCGTTTATCCTTCCCGATAGAACATTTTATCTTTTCCTAGGAATTTCATTTGATTGTGGTCAATTTTTTCTTGTATGAGGCAAATTCTTGATGCTTGGAAGATTCTAAATTTTTTTGGATGAATTTAACATTATCCTTAGTTGAATTCTTTCAAGTTGGACATATTCGGACATTGTTAGGAAGATTTTTCCTTGTCTGGGTCAATTTTGAATTAGCTGGGAGAGTTCTCATCTTCTATGGGAATTTTACTTCTTCCCCAGTGAGTTCAAATCTCTATGTGCATTTACTTCATTCTTGGGAAAATTTATTAGCTTGTTGGAGGATTTAATACCTAGTGAGATAGGTTAATTATTTGGTTAATTCATTGTCATTCTCAATTGCAAATCGACTTAAATTGTCATGTGATCAACACTAATGTGCATGGCTGCCAAAAGATGATGTTTGTGTTGGCATCCATTAAGGGTATCGATGTTAATATCATATGATAGAATTCACACTTTGATATGAACAAAGGATAGTGATTGTGGTTATACAAACACTTGTATCTAGCAAATAGCTTCAAGATATTATTTGTGTGTTCAACATCAATGTCGATTGAGGTCACAAGATAATGTTTTCACTGAAAAACATTAGGGGTATTAATGATTGTTTCACTAATATCAATTGCGAGAGTTTAAACAAATACTCATGGGGAGGTTGCAGTGCTTATTCAAAGTTGATAATAAATAGAGCCCAATGCCTATAGAAAGCAACCACTAATTATAGATATATGAAAGTGAGTTAGCCTAAATTTCAACCCAATCGAAAAAACCATGGAATGTTGGGTTGGACATTTGAGGAAAAGAGATTCTTTTTAATTGGCCTTGACAATATGAACAAATCCATCAGGTATTGAAATCAAATAGAAATCAAGCCTCTTGAGCATACTGACGAATGAATAGTGATTGAAGTAGTCCAAGTTAAATCTTGCGTTTTTCTCCATCAAAAGTTTGTGGTTTCCTATCACAATACATTGTGTACATGTAGGTTAAGTGAGTGAAAGAGCCAACCAACCATCCAGAGTAGAAGTTTCACTTAATATCGCATGTATTTTACCATTGTTAGTTGATTGTATTGTGTGTAGACAAGTCTAAAAAAAAAGTCTTAATATAGACCTTACAACTGGGAGAAGAAGAGAGATCCTTATATAGGGAATCCAACATAGGCCTAGTGGACTTTCTGCATACATAACACCTAGTACAAGGCTAAGGAGAGATCATGAACTTACTTCCACACAAGGTCCATGTTAATGAAGTGAGTGGGCTATAAGTCCCTTAATTACGAATCACAAATGGACAAACAAAATTGGTCAATAGGATGATTTTTCTTATCCTATACATGTACAAGTCCAAGAATCCATGTACATGGGACAAGATTCTTCCATATGTTCAACATAGCTAAAAAATATCTGTCCATAAATCTATTGGTCATAACCCTTTCCAGGTGTGCTTGGGGTTCTATCCATTGGCCCCCATTGATGTATCTCTACCCATTGCATCTTCATAAGAAGAATCCTCCCATGTTTAGAATGAGGTAGATATAACAACTAAATGTTTTGAACAAATCCAACACATCCAACGACAAGTTCATGATATCATATAGAAATCCAATGCCAAGTACAAGAAATGATATGAACAACATCGATTTCCCCACAAGTTTCAAATTGGTGATAAGTTTTGGTTGCATTTGTAGGAACAATGTCTCACAAGCCCCCATAGGAAGCTCAAACTAGTCCAATATGGGCCTTACACCATCGAAAGGGTTGTGGGTGAGAATGATTTTTAACTCAGTATTCCACCTTTCCTTGGCTTGCACACAATATTTAATGTGGAGCTACTCCAACCACATTCTCTACCCCTATTGGACACTTTGGATGTGGTTGAACATTTGGCCCCTACAAAACTCAATCCTGATTATATTGAGTAGGCTACAATGGATCAAAACATGGACACCAAGATGAAGGGAACCCTCCAACAAAACCTACAACTCTATCAAGTTGTCAAAGAATGACAACTTCTTCACCAAGGCAAGTGGCTCACCTCAAATATAACAAAAATTTTCCCAACTAATGAGGGAACTTGACACAATGGATATTGTTTCTTCCTAAGGGGGAGTATTGATCCAAGTGAACATCAGTGGCTACCCACCTCTTCCACTAACTCAACATAGTTCTTCATCTTAGTAATGTTTTATCTACATTTTTCCAGGTCCTAAACTTCCAAGGTTGTTTTAAGGCCTTAAACAATTTTTTTTGTCCATTTGGGGGCTTGGGGTGGCCATGGCCTTCCCAATCTTTCCATATTTTTACTTCTCCATTATGTATTTCCAATGAGCTACTATGTTCCCCAAATGAATATTGTATGCAAAACTTGCACCCATGGGAAGTTAACATATCATTTATCCACCTCAAAGCCCATAATCTTTTGGTGCTTCATCTCCTAGAGTTAGGGTTTTGGATCTTTAGGCTTCTTTCCTCTTAAGGTTCAATACTTTATGTTAAAAGACCATTTTGGCCTCTTGTAATGTATCTTTGCGAATACGTATAGTCGACACCTCTCTCTTAAGAGATAAGCTACCACAATTCTAGCTATTTTGTATTGCTTTGCATTTTACATTCTTTTCCTATTTCACGGATAAATAGAATTTGGGTTTCATTGTATTACTATGCTCTATGTAATATTTTCATGGGTGTGTTTCTATTCATATTCATTCCTTTCATTTTGTTTTTTATACAATGTAGACCATAAGTTACTTTAGCAAATTATGCCATGTCTAGATAAGGTGAAGTTGGAGTTTGTTGATGTGGGAAAGGTGTCCTTAAATAGATAAGGGTACTCCCTAGTATAAAGTCCCAATTAGACCTCACACCATTTGAGACAGGAGACCCCCCTATGAATTATGGTCCGAAAACTATTACTAAAATGAGTGGGGTGTGTTGATGATGTGTAGAGTGAAGTATGTAGTATGCAAATAATCTAAGCATTGAAAGAAAAATCATTCTAACCTATCATAGCTAGGAGTAAACTAATTAAGAAAATAGAAGGTTAATCACATACTACTACTTACATTTAAAAAACAACTAGTCATTAAAGAAAAGAAAAAATTCATAAAAAATGAATGATATAGGTAAATAGATTAGTCTAAAACAATAAGTCACTCATAGCCATCTATTTACTAACTCAGAATAATAGTATCAAAAAAGCAATTTAAATGTAAATCCATAAAGTTCACATCAAAGTAGTCTAACACATGAAGAATATATCCTTACAACAATAAAGATAACAATGCAAATATTGCTAATAATTCACAACAATTTTATCATACTGAACCTAATTACTCCTCTTCAAAAATGGCCCTAAGGGCCTATTCTCATTAAAATTCTTAGAAATAGTTTTCACAAATTACAAAAATTAAGAGCCCTTTTACTAGGATCTCTTGGACATATATATATCTCATTAGATGCAACTATTTCTTAGGACTTCTAAGAGCCTTTGGACTTCCTTGATTTTGTATTTTCCTAACTTTATACAACTAGATACATTATTTCAAAAGGTCAAATTCACCATTAACGTTTGTCTTAAAATTATGCGTTCTATACTTCATGTTAGGAAGCGATTTCCAATACTCTCCTAGATAGAATATTTTCTAAAGAAACTTCATATGTGGCTAGATATGTATAAATGGGGCTCATTTGGCTTTTCAATGTGATAAAAAAAGAATTTATGAAATTGATATCTTTGGAAGGCCTAACAATGTGTTCTTAAGCTTCTTTAGTGACGTGAGGAGCCATCCCTATGAAAATTTCCTTGGAGTGACGATATTATTCTACGATGTTAGTCTAGTTCAAGCAAGATTTGTCCTCATATCTCGAACTTTATGCAATCTACACTTTTTCGATTATATTTTCTAGAGCAGCTAATAGGCGTGTGGAGTTTCTTATTGACTCAAATATGTCCTTTCCTGATTTCAGTCAATTAGTCAATGATATATAATTGAGATGATATTTTCTCTTGGGTTACCTTGGGGAGGTGTGTTTGGATTTTATTCATTCCATTTCTTTATATCACCCATGGCCAAGCTAACTCCCTACAACTCCACATTCTTAGTTTTGATTGTCTCTAATGAAACTAGAAATCTTATGGACAATTCTTGAAGTTATTTCAAGCTGGTGTACAATTGTCCAAGTGTAGTTTCCATCTCTTCTCGTACTTCACGATCATAGGTTCTAATATATTGATAAATTATATATTCATAATCGTACTTCATGATCATAGGTTCTAATATATTGATAAATTATATATTCATAAATGTGTAAGACAAAATAAAAACAAATAAATAATACAACCTATTAATTAATTAATAAAATAAAACATTAATAATAATATAAACATATAACAATAATATAAACATATAATAATAATATATAAATACATAATGTATAAAAGTAGTAATATATTAATTAATTAATACCTTAATGCAATGTATAAATTAAGTATCAATATATTAATGTATAATATAATGTATTTGTGTAACATGGTAATTAATAAATACTTTAAAAATATATTATGTTAATTAATTTATACCTTAAGATATTGTAATAAGAGAGTAAAAATAAAAAAATAATATAACCTATTAATTTATTAATAAAGTAATAATAAAGGAATACATTAATAATATATAAATACATTAATGTAATTTTATATAAATGTACAAAAATATTAATATATTAATTAATAAATATATAAAAAATTTATAAATATATTTATAAACTCATAATAAAATTAATAAAATATTAAAGTATTATTAATTAATATATTAACAAAGTATCTATACATTAATAATACATCAATAAAGTATCTAAAAATATAATAATAAATTAAAATATTAAAGTATTAACACATATTCATA
>ML780473.1:404654-430017 GCA_009831015.1 Picea engelmannii
CTAAAGTATTAATACACTAATAAAGTATTGCATAAATGATACACTATTAAAGTACTAATACATTAATAGATACATTATTAAAGTATTAATACTAAATACATTATCAAAGGCATATTTTCCAATCAATTTTTAGTGAATTCCAGTAAAAATGAGGCAGTGGGGCTATGTTAAAAATGACATCGTTTTAAAATGTGAATGGTCAATGTGACTTGTCTCTTGCTAGTAAAAAATTTTGGTCGAGTTTTCTGTAGGGCTGCAACTAGGGTTTAGGGCCTTACGACACTGTTCTGTGGCACCAGTTATGTGGCCCCATTGGGGCTCATGATTTGCAAGGAGGGGGAGCCGCCAGGTGCCTCCTACAACAAAGTCACGGCGAATGGCAATCCCACTGAAGGGTTGAAGCGGCTGACTTTTGAGTTGCCACCAAACCTGCGCGCGAAGCTTATGGAGGAGGGGACTTTTAAAGATCGAGAGATGGATATAGATCCGGGGAAGGAGACGGTATCTAGCCGAGCATCAACTCTATGGCTGCCGGGTAAATGTATCCCACAAGCGTCGCAAGCCCCAAAATATGTTATCAGCTCGCTGAGGATAGAAGAGCAGAAGAAATATATGAGGGACTACACCCTTGTGGGTAAATTCCTTGGACTCTGGCCCTCAGAATGAGATCTGGTCAAATGGATACAATACTGGTGGAAGCCGAGAGGGCATTATGACTTACAACTGGGATCCAAGGGCTTCTTTACGATTATCTTCCACAACCTGGAGGATCGCAATCGTATCTTTGATGAAGGGCCGTATTTCTACAACTCGGCAAGACTCTTCTTAAGATTATGGACTGAGAAGTTCATCCCTGAGAAGGAGGACTTTTCCCATGCGCCGGTCTGGATTAGATTATACTCCTTGCCCTAGGAGTTTTGGCTTGAAGAGGTCCTGGCCGACATTGGGAACACTATTGGCATCTATGTCAAATCCTCAGAGGCCACCAAGCAGAGACGTTATACTTCTTATGCACGAATATGTGTATACCTGAACATAGCCAAGCCGCTCCCAGGATCCATTACGCTGGAATATCATGACGAGGACTGGTCTCAAACCATTGACTATGAGCATATCCAATTCCGGTGCAAAAAATGTCATGAGCATGGTCACCTCTTCAGAGACTGCCCACTCAACACGGTGCCAAAAGAAGGGAACCCAGAAAGCGGCAAGGACAAGGACGACTTTATGCAACCAGCAGGGAAAAGGCGTCAAGGCGGAAGGAAGAAACCGACTCAGGTAAGTAAAGATCCCTCAACTAGTAATAAGTTTGACATCTTGCAAAACCAACCAGAAAACCCCATAAATCCTAAAAACCGCATTGCACCACCTCCGAGCAACACTCCTCAATCTATCATTCAAGGTGCGGATCGGCCGACCGAGGGCAAGGAGCATGACCTCTCCCCCCCTGACACTACTCCTAACCTGCAAGAGACAGACGATGGGGAAGTGGAAATGGAGCTAGAAGAGCAAGACCTTGCTGGGGTAGATATGGAGCACCTGGAGCATGCCTATAGGCAGCAAAAACTCTACACCATACCCAGAGATCAACTACGGGAAGTTCACAAAGTGTTCCTCAACTCCTCAGCTGGGTCCTCAGCTCGGGCCAACAAAGGCTTAGGAATCCAGGATGGTCAATCAAAAAACCCATTAAAAACCTAGAAAGATGAAAAGAAAAGGGGCAAAAAATCGACCAACAAACTCATACAAGAAATAGGGAACTTTATGGTAAACTCGGGACAAATCAACCTAATCTCGGATAGCTTCCCTCCTCTCCCCAACCCCTTGTCATCATGAATATCATCACTTGGAAAATTAGAGGCCTCAATGGACGTAGCAAGAAAAAATTGCTACGGGATCTGATATTAGTAGAAAAACCGGAAATTCTACTTCTACAGGAAACAAAATGTACTTTAGAAGACATTGACAAGCTATTACCCCACTGCTGGAAATTGGAGAAGGCAGTTTCAATAGATGCCACAGGAACAACAGGTGGTCTAGCCGTTCTGTGGAACACCAACGCAGTGATAATGGACAATTTCATTACCACCAAATGGTCTATGACTGCTGATTACAGGATTATAGGCTCAAATAGACCTGGACACTTGACCAACATCTACGGCCCTGGCAGCCCCCGGGACAAGCAGGCCTTTCTCAGGAGCCTGCGATATGTTGATGGCCTAGCATAGCATAAAAACTGGATCGTCAGTGGCGACTTCAACATTATTCGCAACTTGGAGGAAAAAAGAGGAGGCTCTAGGCGCCTGGATCGGGACTCAGGTGATTTCAATACTCTTATAAATGAGCTCCAACTAGCTGATCTAGGCACCGACAATGGCTTGTATACCTGGACAAATAAAAGAACCTGCATTCATCAAATTGCCTGCAAACTAGACAGATTCCTGACATCCGAATCTCTCATGCTGAAAGGCACCGCAATGGAATCAACTATCCTAAATGTCTTTGGATCATACCACTGGCCCTTGCAATTAAGGATGGACATCCCGACCACCCCTGGTAAGAAACCTTTCAGGTTTGAGAAATTCTGGCTAGACCACCCAGAGTTCCAAGAAAACATCCAGGCCTAGTGGAGGGAGGCAGAGGTACCCTGCGAATCCAAAATGTACCGATTCCAGCAAAAGCTAAAGAACCTCAAGCAAGCTCTCAAACTTTGGAACCAGAGTACCTTTGGAAACATTTTTTATGCTCAAAAATAGCTGCTGGCACAATTGGAAGAGATTCAACAGCAGACCAGACTACATGGGATGACATATGAACTCAGAGCCCAGGAAACAACAATAAATCAGTATCTCAAAGTCAGGAAAAAGCAAGAAGAGATATTATGGAAACATAAATCACGAGTGCAATGGCTCTGAGAAGGGGAACACAATACTAAATTCTTTCATAGAACTGTCATCCAAAGACGACACTCCAACAAAATCACCCATCTCATCTCAGACGAGGGGGACACTGTACACTCCCATGAGGACATGGAAAACACCTTGACAGGCTACTTTCAAAATCTTCTTACAGAACCCAAGGGAGATAGACATGAGGCTATCAACAAGGTCACGCGGCATGTGCCCTCCCTCGTCACCCCAAAGCAAAATGCCGCCCTCCTACGGCCAATAACAATAGAGGAAGTGGGCCAAGCACTTTAGGAAACTCCCAAGGCCAAGGCTCCTGGCCCCGACGGATTCACAAGTGACTTTTTCCATCACTGCTAGCCGCTGATCAGAACTGAAGTCTGGGAACTTTTAGAGGACTCCCGAGCCACTGGCCAGATTCTCCAAGCTCTCAATGCCACTTTCATAACATTATTTCCCAAAGAGGGGTAGGCACATCACCCCAAGAAGTTCAGGCCAATAGCTTTGTGCAATGTCATTTATAAGCTCCTTACCAAGGTAATAGCCAGGCGACTCAAACCCATCCTACCTTCAATAATATCCCTGGAGCAGTCAGGATACGTGGAAGGCAGACAAATCTTAGACAGCGTTATCGTAGCCCATGAGGTGATCCACTCCCTGCAGAAGACCAAGACCCCAGGTATGCTCCTCAAATTAGATCTCTCTAAAGCTTTTGACAAGAGCAGCTGGGAATACATGCAAGCGATGTTTCTTTCTTTTGTCTTTGACCAGGGCTGGGTAACTTGGATAGTGAATATAACCTCTTCGGCTTTCTTCTCTCTTCTCATCAATGGTGTCCTGTTGAAGCCCTTCTCCCCCTCTAGAGGGATCAGGCAAGGAGATCCCCTCTCTCCATTCCTGTTCATTATCCTGGCCGAGGGCCTTAGTAGGTCCATACATGCAGCAATTGAATCCAAACTCCTGACAGGTCTCTCCTTGCATGGCATCTCCCCTCATATTTCACACAGCCAATTTGTTGATGACACCCTCTTGATGGGTAGCCCCACGGTTCAGGAAGCCAACTCCCTCTTGGTTATCCTCCAAACTTTCTCTGAAGCCTCAGGCTTGGACTGCAACAAGGATAAATCCCAAATTTTCTTTTTCAACACCCCTCCTCCAGTCCAACGCCATATCTCTGGCCTCCTAGGTTTCAACAGAAGCTCCCTTCCATCCAAATAACTTGGCATCCCTCTGATTGACAATGCCCTCTAGAACTCTTCCTGGGAGCGCCTTTTATCTTCCTTCACCAAAAATCTCTCCTCTTGGACCTACAGAGCTCTTAATCTCCCCAGCCGCCTCATCCTTCTCCAAGCTGTCCTCCAGGCCCTTCCGATCTACTCCTCTGCGCTAGCTGCTCTGAATTTTGTACTTACCACTATCAAAATCCTTCAAAGAAACTTCATCTGGCAAGGCCTCAATACCGGGAAGAAAATAGCACTGGTCAGTTGGGACAAACTCTGTCGGCCCAAGGAGCAAGTAGGCTTGGGCCTAAAGGATCCCTTCATCATGAATAAGGTGCTAAGAGCCAAAATCTGGTGGCGATGGTTAAAAAGCCCCAAGGACCTCTGGGCCTGACTATGGAGGAAGAAATATGCTCCGAACATGGAAGAGAAGAACCTAATCCACTGGCATGAGGATAGCCCAGGCTCTTTAATATGGACAGAAGCTAAGAAGAACCGACAACTGGTGACTGACCATGCCTTCTGGGAAATCAAAAATGGGAAAACGACCCTATTTTGGCAGGACTCCTGGAAACAATGGCCAGTTCTGGGCAAGGAGGAATGGGCCCCTAACATTTGTACCCCAACCACTTGGGTAGGACTGACAAAAGTAGCTGACTACTGGCGGGACACCCTCCAGGGGGACACATGGCACCAGTGGCATATGGACAGGGAGAGCATTGATATGGAGGCAGGCGTGGATCTGACTCCCTGTCAAGAAGAGATGGAAAAGTGGAAAATTTCCAAAATAGCAGGGGAGGACATTTTAAGATGGGGATACATACCACAGGGAACCTTTAACACATGGGAAGCATACCATCTCAAGGCTCCTTTAGACCCTCTCCCTAACCCGAAAGCGTGGCGTAAGCTATGGGGTCTCAAAGATTGGCCAAAAATTACCCTCTTCCTCTGGCTCGTGAATCATTCCAGCATCCTAACCTAGGACAATCTGGCGAAAAGGGGCTTTGCGGGCCCCTCTATTTGCCTACTCTATGGAGAGGCAGAGGAAACAATGAATCATCTTTTCAACTCTTGCCATTACACTGCTCAAATTTGGGATCAAGCAGCGCTTATTATGCACACCTCAGATCGTCGTCGGGACAACATCCTGACAACCATCACAAATTGGAGGGATCAAGCTTTCCAATCCCCCCTCCTCAATCGGGTTTGGAAACTACTACTAGGCTTTATTCTCAGGCATACTTGGAAAGAAAGGAACCAAAGGATATTCAAAGGTCTATCCCTACCTTGGCAACATTGCTGGCATCAGTGCTGGCGGAACATCCTGGAGACTCTGCCTCTTCAATCGCGGTCTGGAGAAGACGTTATTAGCAACCCAGACAAAATTCCCATCCTTCAGTTCTGGACTCCACCCTCTACCCTTTCGGCTCTTCCCTCTCCTCCCCGATCCCGTCCCTCCGGCAGTCCCTCCTCCTAGTCTCCTCCCCTAAAGGGATTCCCTAAACTCAATTTTGATGGGGCCTCCAAGGGAAATCCTAGACCTGCAGGTTATGGAATTGTCTTTCACAACCATCAGGGGAACATCCTTCTCATCAGTGCGGGCCCCATAGGCCATTCCACTAATAATGCAGCAGAACTGTGGGGGCTAACGAGGGGATTGCAACTAACCATTGAAAATAACTTCACCAAGTTAATCGTGGAGGGCGATTCTCTAATCATCATCAACTTGCTACGGAAAATTTTGAATGGGGCCAACCCGGAGTGAGTTTCGCCCAGCTGGAGACTTCTGCATGGACTGCAGGTTATTTCTGACTCTCTACAACCAAACTTGACCATAATCCCAGCTCACGTCAGAAGGAAGGTGAATCGAGTCGCGGATGATCTAGCCAATATGGGCATCAATCGGAGCGACTCAGAACTCCTTTGTAATTCAGCCTTGGAACCTGATCATCCTATTCTCCAGCACTGTATACGCAAAGCTAGGATGATGGATGCTCCCCCGGATGGGGTGTTAGTGGGTGCCAACTGGCACATGCAGGAGCACATCGCTTGCCAACGGGGCACAGAGCCACATGACGAGCTCATGCCTCCGTCCGCCACCCTCCTGCAGTATTAATGCACTCGAATGGTGATGGGAGAGGTCGTTATTGCACTCGACTTCCGCATTACGTTATGGCGCTGGTGCTATTCTCCGCTCATTGTTTATGCTGGTGGCTAGATGGGCTTTCTCCCTCGCTGCTATGGCCGATGTATGAATGCACCCACTGGTCCCTAGTGGCTCCCTACCACACCCAAACCTGCGACCTTTGCTGCCCGCAAGCGATGCCTAAGCACAAGCGTCGTTTGAGAGGGAAACCACAGAGGGGTTCTCCCTGGAGACCTCGGCGTCCCTCTTTCTTCTCGCCTACTATGCCTTCCTCTAGACCTCCCCTTCACCTCCAAGATGTGCAGCCCAGCAACACTCCTCTTGCTCAGCCGACTGCAAGCTTCAATTGCCTAGAAGTTATTCCTCGGCCGCCATGCTCTTCTCTGCATCAATTCCTTGCTCCACCTGGGAATGAACCGCACCATCCTCAGAGCTCGGCTTTCCCACGGGTCTTAAGCAAAGAGCCACCACCTTCGACGTGACAACATGGGAGTTTTGAGCGCCCCCCCTTTGATGCCACCACTGGCGAGCAGATAAATGAAAAATTGGCTATCCTCTACGGCCTCGTATTCGAGCTTCATCAGGGGGTCGAGGACCTGCAATTCCGGCTGTAAATTTTGAATGATAAGGCGACGCTCTTCCTTCAGCTCCTTTCCTCGATGCATGAGACCTTCCTCTCAACCCCGGTAGAAGTAACCTCCAGACAGGAACCCAATGCAGACACCGCTAACGGAGAGGTCAAGGCGTGCACGACTTTGAAGTAGGGACACAGAGCAGCTACCACGACTGGAGATGTGGTAATGCAGTGTGCAACAAAGCTGGATTTGGAACGGACTGGGAGCGCAACCATGGCTGAGAAGGAAACCGTGAGGCATGACCTTGGAACTGAGATGAACGTGGAGGTCGGAGTGCAGTGGGGTGATGGGATGACAGTTGTCGAAGAGGAACCTTGGATAGGCGATCTCAATGCCACCTGGCCAGGTTACATGTCAGGTGTCTAGGCTTTGTTGGTTTAGGTGTCGTGTCATATGGTTGTTGGTTTTTTATGGATGTCCACTTTGTTTTAGACACTACTCCTTATGGCTTATTACTATGCTTAGGCTGACTAAGTTGCTGACTGGGTTGGTTTCCCCTCTGTTGGGGCAGCCCAGAAATTTCAGTAGATCTATCACTGTGATTTGGAACTCTTTTTTGCCTATGGCAGGATCTTAATATATTGTACTACTTACTTACAAAAAAAAATGACATTGTTTTAACTGAAATCGATGTATATCATCCACTAATATAGTTAAAATGGCGTTAATAAACTTGTATATCAACCACTTAAATGTGGTTGTTGCTAAAAAGTGGTTGATATATGTCGATCATTGTCATTTTCCACCCTTTAATTATGGTTGACCATGACCATGGTTAAATTCCCTAGACCTTCGCTATGATTGAACTTTACTATGCATGACCTTCAATACAATTGACCTTGGTTGAGCATGGCCATGATTGAATGTCATTGACCATGGTTGATAATGGTTTATGTTTGTCACATAACAACGTTGAGAAATTGTCCTCTTAGTGGAATGTTGGGTTACATTTGTCACATTGTGACATTGGTTTGTGTACTTCACATTGTGATAATGGGTTATCCTCATCAGACAATGACATTTGGAATTTTTCTCAAATTGTGACGAGAAACATTGGAACTGTCATGTTGGGCTATGTTTGTCACATTGCGACATGACATTGTAAGGTTATGGTCATCACATTGTGATGTAGGGCTTTTGTTTGACACAATGTAGTGTTGGAATAGGTTTGTCATAGTGTGATAGTGGGTTATATTCATCACATAGCGATGTTGGGAAATGGTCATCTCACTAGAATGTTGGGTTTGTTTATCACATTGTGACATTGGGTTGTGTACATCACATTGCGACAATGGGTTATCTTCGCCAGACAATGGCATTTGAAAAATTTCCTCACATTATGATGATAGGATATTTGTGTCAAACTATGATGACAAGGTTATGGTAATAACATTGCGACGACCAAGCTATGTACATGACATTGCAATAATATGGCTATGTTCGTCACATTACGATGGTGGGGCTATGTTTGACACATCGCGACATTACTGTGTTTTCCATATTGTGAAACTACTATGTTCGTCACCTTCCAACATTACTATGTTCATCAATATGCAATGAAAAGGCTATATTCGTCATATTGCGACAATATGGGTATGTTTGTCACGTTATGATGACGGGGCTATGTTCGTCACATTGCGATAATATGAGTATGTTCGTCACATCGCAACGACAAGTCTATGTTTGACACATTGTGACATTACTATGTTTGTTAGATTGTGACACTACTATGTTTGTCACATTGCAACGTTACTATGTTCATCGCTTTGTGACGATAAGGATATGTTTGTAACATTGTGACAATATGGGCATGTTCATCACATTACCACGACAAGGCTATGTTTGTCATATCATGATGAGAGGGCTATCTTTGACAATTACAACATTACTATGTTTATTAGATTGTGACACTACCATGTTCATCATATTGCAACATTACTATGTTCATTACTTTGTGATGGAAAGACTATGTTTGTCACATTGTGACAATATGGGTATGTTCGTCACAATGTGACGACAGGCTATGTTCAACACATTAAGACAATAGAACTATGTTTGATGCATTCCAACATTACTATGTTTTTCAGATTGTGACACTATTATGTTCGTCACATTGGAACTTTACTATGTTCATCAATTTACGACGACAAGGCTATGTCCATCACATTGCAACAATATGACTATATTCGTCACATTATGACGATGACTCTATGTTTGTCACATTTCATGGAAAGAGCTTTGTTTGAAAAATTGTTACATTAATATGATTATCATATTATTATAGTACTATGTACTATGTTAGTACTATAGTATGATAATCATATTATGATTATCATATTGTTATAGTATTATGATTATTATAATCATAGTATGATAATCATAGTATGATTATCATAATACATAGTACTATGTCTTATCATAGTACTATAGTTTTATTATTAACTTTAATAAAACCATAACCCTAATTTTAATGAGAATAAATCCAACTCTAATCTCACTCTAACCCTAACCGTAATAAGTATTAACAATAGTTGAAATATATAACAAGAGTGATAACTTTCCTTTAAATTTTAATGCATTTATACTAAGATTAGTGTTAAAGCATCCAACATGTATTGACATTTATAATATTGTGAAAAATCTATGGTTTATATGCATAATGCATAAAATGGGTTAATAAATACATTACATTATTACCATAAAACAAAATTCATATTTATAAATATTGATATTTATAACTCATCTAAGCTTGTATTTATATTTATAACAGTGTGAAAAAACTATTTACATGTGTAATTTTACTATTTTAAAATATTGTGAAAAACATTTTTTATAATATTGTATAAACACTATTTTAATGCATTAAAATGTTAATAAAGTATTAATATAGTAATAAATAATACACTAAATTAAATTAAAACTAAAATTGTTAAATTATTCTCATTACACTCCTATTATTAAATTATTCTCATTACATATTTATTATTAAATTTGTCATTTAGTTATTATTTTCTTATTATTATTAAATAAACCTTAATACAAATAACATTCACTTTAATAAAACAATAACCCTAATTTTAATAGAATAACTCTAACCCTATAAATATCAATATTTATAAATATGAATTGTGTTTTATTGATATTTATAATATTTTGAGTTATTTACATGCATAATGCATAAAATGCATTAATAAGTACATTACATTATTATCATAAAACACAATTCATAGTTATAAATATTGATATTTATAGCTCAACTCAACTTGTATTTATATTTATAATATTGTGAAAAAAATTAATACAATAAAATAAACCTTAATACAAATAACCTTAATTTAAAACAAACAATCTTATTATTTTCTTAATATTATAAAACAAATCTTAATAAATTTAACTTAATTTTAATAAAAACATAACCCTAATCTTAATGGGAAAAACTCTAACCCTAATCTCACTCTAACCCTAATCTCACTCTAACCCTAATCTTCTAATAATAATTGAAATGTATAATAAAATTACACAGCACAATGAAAAAAAAATGTAAAATGTCTAGAGTGATGAAAAAAAATATAAAGTGTGCAGAGGAGAGGAAAATAATGGGTTATCTTTCACAACCTCTCAGCTATTCACCATTAAACCCAATTTAAAATATCAACCGAATACTTGCATTTATCTCAAATTCAATACAAGTATCAACGAAATACTTGCAATTATCACATAGTCCTTATTTAGTTCTCCATTATGTATGTATTTTTAACATATCTCTAGCCAGTAAAAATCAATAAAATCATTTAAATTGTATTTTAAACCTGGACACTTTCTGCCCTATCTCCATTTTTCTCTGCTAAAAATATATCCATTCCCTATCAACATTTAAAATTTAAATTACAATCAATTACAAAAAAAATTGACTCAATCTTAGAACCGTTAACCATAGTTTCAATAGTTTTATGGCAAAATAAAGCCACACAATAAGATTGTGATAACTTCCCATCCGAAGCATTTGTCACCAGATATTGAATCCTATCTACCACTTCATCATCACATTTCTCACTTTATACTTCGAAATTGATTATTAACATTGGGATTGAAATATTTATCTTCAATTCATGTATTTACATGCTGGATTGAATCCATATGTTGTAGAATGCACAAACCCAAACCATTAAATACAAGCGATGGTTGGCGTATAGGATTCATGCCTGCAAATAAAAAGCTTAAGATTCCTGCCTGCAAGTAAAAAGCGAATCCATGCATGTATTCAAATGGAGGATTGAATCTATTTGTTGTAAAATGCACAGAAACCAAACCATTACATAGACATATGATTCTTGCATATACGACATATCCCACCACCACTTAGCTGAGCATCGACAGACAGAAAGAAGGTATTGGTAATGGCCGATAGTTGATCCCAGGTAGGTGTATATGTCGGTACTCGATCCAGGTTTCAATCACCTAATGACAGGAATATTTGAGGAGACTCAATATAAGAGTTGATGCCTGGTGTTGATGCACGCGATCAGATGTTTTGATTCAAACACTGTCGGGACGGTACTCCATACCAAGATTCGGTCCACTCGATACCAAGAGTAGGTCCACTAAAGGCCGCCCAAACCTAGCATCCACTCAAGTTTAACCACCCTTTAGTTTAATGCGTTAATTGAAACGCAGGAAGCACGCTCACATTCATAAAACGCAGTCCAAAATGACACCTGGTATCCATAGAATTAATCCCAAGGAACATGGCAATGAGGAGTTTAATATATTATAATTCTTCTTAATCAGTGTAATTAAAAGACCCGCATAATATGAAATAACGAACAAACTGACCCAGGAAAGAAGCGAGGAAGAGTATTAAGAAAGAATAGACAACGAAATCAATGCGTGGAGGATTTGGAATGCGAGGCCATTCCGGGTACAGAATTGTCACTCTAATTGATGATGTGCTGCAGCGATTGAGAGAACAATTTGTACATAAAGACGGCTTTGGATTTGTGTCAGTTACAAAACCATCGATGGTCGATCCACCAATCCGTTTTGACTACTCGGAGGACATTGACTACCTTATCGGATCAAACTGAGAGTTTTTATGTTATTGTAAGAATCTGTGAAAACTGGTGGAAAATTAGAGGGTGTTGTTGTTGTTGGTTTGAATCTTATAATTTGTGGACGTGGACAGGCCATTCATAATATCTGATATACTAAGTGTAGAGACCATACAATATCACTGCTAATATCATAATATATAGAATTCTGTACAATTTATTTATATATATTGGCTATTGATATAGCAAACTTCAATAGCTATGGAAGGTGATAATTGGAAAAGTGTTTTGTATATCATTTTTCACATGTACTGCATGCAAACCTTCTTTGACATTCTATTGAGGGATGACAATATGATGCGATGCTAAAAGTTGGCGTCCATGGAAAGGGTCTTCTGACAGAGGGTGCTACAACCCTTCCTAGCCAGATTTCGTTTACACCAGTGGTCAGGATAAAACCAAGAAGATGGAGTATATACATTATGGTGGTCATATCATGGTTGGGGTGAGAGGTCCATGAGGAGGTGTATTTACATTCGGAAAAAACTAAGGGAATATTGTGAAGAATGGGTTAAAGCTTCAGAAAGTTGGATTTCCAATAGAGCGTATCTCAAGAGGAGACTTGTTCCCTAACCATGTTATTTGTCAGTGTGTCATATATCCATCTTTGACATACATTGGATAAGCTGGTGAGATTTTTAGTAGAAAAGGGATCGAGATCCCCAGCCATGTTCTCACATGTATTTTGCAACTCATGCACACAACACTTTTCAGATGAACAAATTTCTTGAAACCAGGTAGAATGGAACTAGAAGAAAGTAATTATATTTTTCTCATACATTATTTGTGGTTTTCTTGCAAATATCTATGCCACAAAGTACAATCTCTGATCTAGAGCCAAGGTTTACAAGGTTGCCTCATGCAATCTAAGTCGTCCTTTGAAAGAGAGGGAGGGGGTGTTGCAAAGATACAATGAGATTTTAAGAATGGGACTAACTGATGCCATGCATGACATTAATTTTTCTCTCTCTTCTTTGTTGCCCACAATTGACTCTATACTTTCCCTCCATATTGGAGACCATATCATGAGAAGATTCTGTGTGATCAAGGACTCATTATACCTTTGGATTACATGCCAATACTTGTTTGGAACTGTAAATATTGGTTTGGAACTGTGAAAAGCATGGCATTTTCCCTGATCAGTTGCACCAAGACAAGATTGGTCCAATTGGAGACGGTAATGGAGAAGGAAAAACATTGGATTTGGCATAAACAAAGCTACATAGGTGTGAGGAATATGTGTAAGATATTATCGTGACTGTGTTATGGGAATTAAAAGTGTTGGAGCCAAAATAGAGACGCAATATTTTCTAGTCTAATTTTGACAGTGCTTTGATATTTTCCAGGATGGTTGACCAAAATGATACCTATAAATTTTGGTAAGTTGCCTTCTAGTTGATCAATGTGAAAGGAAATATGGAGTAATTGTAAAACATAACGTGTTGAATGAAGGATAATAGCCAAGTCTAGTTTATAATCAAATCAGTGTTTAGTCTAGTAGTTAAGTCTGAGTTTACTGGACATCAAGATTAGTTATCAAGATTAGTTGGGCTGAAAAAGAAAAATGAAAAATATATATGTTGTTCAATGAATTTATATTTATGGCATATCACTTGATTAATTCAAGTGTACAATTGAGTCAAAAATTGAGTTTGTATCTAAAGCAAGATTGAGTTTGTATCTAAATAAAGGAGGGGTTTAAACCTCTTGAGTTTGTATGTAAAGAAAGTTTGTATGAGGGTTTTAAATCTGAGTCTTTAAAGTAGGCCATCTCCTCCACCAATGTAATTTAAATTGGTCTTTATTCTATAAGATCAATTCATATATTTGTATAATTGGAAATGGTCAGAATTAATAGGCTTTTAATGACAAATTGGGTTTTAAGGAACACATTTCACATATTTAGAATATTCTTCCTGGTTACAATAATATTCTTCCTGGTTACAATAAATTAAAGGCTGTGATTTAAGGCATTAATTTTCTTGCTTGGCAAAAAAATATCTCTTCATCATTAAAAAGGGTGATTAAAATGATTAACATAACAATAACAATTAAATTTAAATTTAGGTGTTTTACTCTGATTTGATTTGTTTTTAATTTTTTTTATTTAAGGTTATTTGGGAGGTCATCCGCTTCGTTTAGCCAAGTGTTTGTTGATGGGTGAGTGGGGTGACTATACGTTTTCCTTTACTGTGTGTGCTAGTTGTCCATGCCGTGTACGTGAGTTTTTAATACGAAATATCACAAATATTTTGTACACTGCACCATGATATGCTTGTGTAATTCTGGTTGTAATTACAATTGTGGTTTATGATATTCAATTCTGGTATTGTTATGTGGTTCAGATTGTACTGTTGTTCGACCCGAACCCTAAACCCTATATGAGACTAAATTTGGTGAGAATAAAGTACTTTACCAAGTAATTAAGGCTGCAAGAATAAAGTACTTTACATTAGAGTCAGTATTAAATTTTGTATTCTCAAGTTCATGACTTTCCTATGCAGATTTGATTGTAGGGCGACTAGATCAGGTCAATTAAAATGCTGAGACTGATATTATCATGATTGAACATGATTAATGAAGGGAAAATTGATTGATTAACCAAGACAAAAGATCGTTTATAGATTATTCCCAATAGTAGAGAGTGTAGACTTATTGTTAGTACAGGTAAAAGTTGGAAACTAAATAGGATTATCACTCACTAAATAGGATTATCACTCACCAGTAATTTTGTACCTATCAATTATTAAATATTTCGAATGCAGATTAGATGTTAAACTTTTTATAAGATTCAGATCATGAGTGCCAAGATTTCGAGCCTTAATATTTCAGTGATCAAATGATAAACCTTAACCCTAATCTCACCTATTTACAACTATTTACAATATATTGCACCTATTTACAACTATTTACAATATATTGAGGATGGCCATTAACATCCTTTTCAAATAAAATGATTATTCGTTTAATAAAGCTTGAATTGGACCAATAAATCTCTTATTGGACCAACTATATGGGTCGGTTGTTGTTCATTTGATTTTCTAAATCTATACGTGTGACCAACCTCATCTTCATTAACGAGACTTTGACAGTGAATGGCTGGAGGAATATTTTATGAAAACCTTCTTTCACATGACCATAAACAAGTTTCTAGGGTGATATCGAGTTCTCTCATGGATTGTTCAAAAATGGTTCACACATTATTTGCTAGAGGAATCTTTTAGGACAACCTTCTTTCACATGACCATTTCAAAAATGGTTCACATTATTTGTTGGAGGAATCTTTTAGGATAACCTTCTTTCTTTTAGGATAACCTTCTTTCGCATGACCATTTCAAAAATGGTTCACATTATTTGTTGGAGGAATCTTTTACGATAACCTTCTTTCACATGACCATAAACTGGTTTCTAAGGTGATGTTAAGTTCTCTCATGGATTGTTAAAAAATGGTTCACACTATTTTATTGGTATGGTTATTGGCATGACATTTTTTCATAAAGAAGATTTGATTGTTGCTTGTTAGGGTTTTGAAATAATGAACATTAATTGTTAAGGTTTTGAAATAATGAACATTAATTGTTAAGGTTTTGAAATAATGAAGATTAAATAAATTAGATTTAATGAAAACATTCAGGATTTGAAATAATGATTTAAAAGAACCAATCAAATTTATGGATTTTTGGGATTTAGAGAGTCACTAGAAATGGTTTTTTAGGATATGGATAAAATTAAATTTTGTTAGAGAATTCTCCCCTATAATTGGACAAGTGACAAGTGGGTGTTTTGTGTTTATGTGTGTAGTTTTGGCGTATATATTTTTTCTTGCCTTCATAGATAGTAGGGATTGATGCCAAGCTTCTATGTCCAGTGGGGAAATTTCAATGTCTCTCAAGAGTTTGTATTTAATGAACTGAACAATTTTGAGAGAGAGGACTCTCCCATGTTGGTTTATCTCGAATCTCGAAGCCAGCCATCATACAATCGAAAGATGCTAGATACAACCATAATGTTCATTGTTTGAGAACACAAACCTTCCTTGTTTCTCCGGTTCAAATTCCTCCTTTTGTCGGTTTTGATTTGATCTAAAGATGCAGGTTACACTAGAAAGATGTACGCTACAACCATAATGTTCATTGTTTCATAACACAAACCTTCCTTGTTTCACGAGTTCAAATTGCTCCTTCCTTCGATTTTGATCTAATCTAAATTGTTGGTTCCTTTGTTTGTGATCACTCATCAACGTTCATCAGCCACAAATGGTGTGTTTGTGCTAGTGTACGTGCAATAGAGTCTTAGAATTGATTCATAGAAGGTTTTTCTTCATGTTATGAAAAATGTAGACTTCAATCCATTGCGAGAGACATAGAAACATAAAGAAGCATATCCAGAGCAGAGAAACAATTTCATTGAGAAATGAGCATACAAACATTGGAGCACTTGATTTAAAGATTGAGAATTGATTGAGAAAATTTTGCAGTGGTTGATTTGAGCACTTATGAAGAGCATTGATGATGAGCATTGATCATAATTTTTTTGCACTGGTTGAAGACATTCAAGAAAGAGACATCATTTGACATACACACATAAAAAGATCTTAAAATACAAGATGATGACACTTGAATGGGTTGATCCCCCTAGCATTAGAGTTGAAAAATAGTTCTTGGGTTGTGACCTTAGAAGCTAATAAGTAGAGAAATGGTAGGTTCGTAGAAGCATTGTGCTCCACCATAGGGTGTTGTGTAGGGAAGAAATGAGCACAAGACTATCCAAGCACCACTTTGAAGGCACGATGGTGTAACAAGAGAGTCAATAGGACCATTATTGGGATGGGTAGCCAAGCTCTTGAGACTCATCGACTTCATAAGGACCTACTATATTGAAGATGGAGGATAAACAGTAACAGGTCAAAGTAGAACCTTGTATATGTGTATCACCTTATTTACCTATGCAAACTAGTATGCATGGTTGATGCACAATAAGGATACTTCTGAAGGAGCAGGTACTCAGGATGTTGCTACATACTTGCTCTAGATGAGAAAGGAAATGTGTGCGGAGAAGATGTTGGGAGGCCTCTTAGGCCATTGTAATAGTCATCGCACATTAGATATTAGAAATTATCATAAAATAATATACTTAATAAAGTATGTAACTAAGTACAAGAATGTAAATGCATAAGTAAGTAAGGGATCTTAGGAAATGATTAATTGGAGTGGGTACAACTTCTCCAACCATTTATCCAAAGTATAAATTATCTTGAAGAAGGAATACGAAAGTGGTTGGTTAAACTTCCTCACAATTATCTCTCTTCTTGAGTACAAATGTGTTCTTGATGTGCTTTCGCTAATGTAGTCTCTTCTTTAATGCCTGTGTAATCTAGAAGATTAAAACACTAGCCCACTTGAAGTCAAGTTTATTGGATTTTTCTTGATTTCCATGACCAATGGAGTCTCTATAGCTATGGAGATTTCTCATGCTCCTTGGATTGAAAGATTCTTGTGATTTTTCTTCATGATTGATCCAGGTGGATATCAGTGGCCACCCACCTTTTCCGACTAGCCCAAAACACTTTTCTGACAATTTTGGTAATTTACTATTTTTAGCAGTTTTTAACTTCCGGGTCCAATTTGAGGGCCCAAATGAAGGTTTTTCGAGATCGAGGTTCTCAATGATAACCTATGACATTATTGAGCCTCCAAAATGAATATTCTAGAATATACCTTTCCAACGAGCTATCATACGACTAAAACAGAGATCATATGCAAAAGTTACGACCCTAGGAAGTTAATGTACTAACTTACCCAAACGAGGCCCACATGACTTTAGGCGCTTCATCTCCTAGGGTTAGATTTTTGGATGTTTAGGGGTTTTGGCATTCCTATTTATTGTAAAAAGGCCTTCAGAGCCTCATTGTGATCATCTTCTTGCAAATGCGAGTAGCCATCACATCTCTTCTCAGAGATAAGTTGCCACCATTCTTGCGCGTCTTTCACTCTGTATTTTTATAGTCTCTGCACATTTCTTTCATTAATAGAAATTGTGTATTACTGTATATTTATGTTTATGGTTGCATCTCTGATACATTTCTGTTATATTATTGAATATCTGCGATATCTCTATGCATTTCTTTATTAAATCTCTTCTCTCATTTCGTGCTGAAAATAATCTAGATCAATGGTATCAAAGAAGACTATTCTTGATCGATTTTTTTAGTGCATTTACTCGACGAGGTCCGAGTATAGAAATTTGGGTCTCGAGCTTGTCTCTCTTGAGGAAAATCACTCTCTCACACCCAAGAAACCCTCTATGGTGGAAGAAAAGAAAAATGACAAAGCAGACGATCCTATAAGTGTGTTTCTTGAGAAAGATCTCACGCGACATAGGGACGAAATGATGGATAATTTTTCCCACATCCTTCAATACCTCCCAATAGCATGAGGCACATCTTCATCAAGCGACCACTTTGGAGGCACCTCGCCTTTTAAGGTACAGGTCAATTTTGATATTCCTATATTTGAAGGTTAGATAGATGAAGATACCCTAAATAAATGGTTAAATCTGTTAGAAGGTTATTTCTATGTTCATAATTTTTTTTCAAGAGAAAAGATCATGTTCGTGCTCCTTAAGGATCTCCCCCATGTCAACCATTGGTGGGAATCTTACTCAGAGTAGAGTTCCATAGAGGAGTCTAGAATATATGGGGTTGAGCCCACTTTAGATTTTTTTGTGGATGTGGTAAAGGAATAGTATTACCTTGTTGGAAACTATGAGGACCATTACATGAGATGGACCACACTGCGGCAAGAGAGGGGCCAATCAGTTCTAGAGTTCACCAATACCTTCCATACCTTATGCACCAAGATGGGTATTAAAGACTCCGAACGACATTTGGTTCTGAAATATCGTGGGGCTCTACACAGATACATCCAAACTGAAATGGAGTTTTTGGACATCTCATCACTCGGTGCTTCCTATCAACATGTTAAAATCGAGTAGAAATTCAGGAACCAGAACAAATAGGAGTTCGAGCTTGCAAATCCTCAACAACCAAAGTATGAAAAAGAAAACCCTAACAAACAGTCTCCTGAAAACCAGTCCAAGCCACATGAAAAGAAGGGTCATGAGAAGACAAAGAAGGACATCGAAAAATGGTGTGATTTCATAAAATCCCCTGGAACAACACCGATGAATGTCGCTCAAAATAGTCATTGGTGGCCGACATCAAAGATAAGGATATGAACTTTGATTCATAATCTGATTCTGAAAATACTGGTAAAGGATAGATCATTGACACAGACCCCACTGCTATTGTCGCGACCACAACAATTAAACCAGAAGAACCAACAGATCCTGAAGAGAGGGAACGCCTTTTTCATTCAAAGATGTGGGTGAAGGGGATTTCGCTGCATTTTATTGTTGATAGCAGAAGCCAGGAGAACCTCATCTCAGCAGAGGTCATCAAACAATTGGGATTGTTGGCAACACCACACCCGCAACCATACAACATAGGGTGGCTTCGCCAAAGACAAGATCTCTGTGTCATCCAACAGTGTCGATTTTCATACGACATCCAGCCCTTCAAGGATGAGGTATTATGTGATGTTGCTCCATTGGATGTCTATGATGGTATCTTGGGCCAACCATATATGTGGAAGTGCCATGCTATTTATGAGTCTTGACCTTACAGTGTCATTGTTTCTCTAGGGGGTCATCTCTACAGAATACCAGAGGTATTTCTGACTACTGTTCTACCTAAAAAGTGTCGCAAGGTAGTATCTCATACTACAAAATTTAGCTTCTTGACAATATGTTCAAAAGGGGAACATAAGGACACTAGAACCACTATAGCAGTGCCCCAAACACCTTCTATCCAACGGAAGTAGGTCGACAAGGTTGTAGCAAAGCGCAAAGATTCCTTCTGCACAACATCCTCTCATGTAGCCTGACTTGTTGAACATCCTCATCCTCAACCAGTTCATGATAGACTTCCACAAACTGAGCAACGCGACGTCTCCAACAAGGCAAGCAACTCACCAAGATGCAGATTCAACAAACGCTTTCCCCTCTCCCTCGGGAACTCAACACAATGGAGAACATTGCTTCCTAAGGAGGGAGGATTGATCCAGGTGGATATCGATGGCCACCCACCTTTTTCGATTGGCCCAAAACAGTTTTCTCTCAATTTTGGCAATTTACTATTTTTAGCAATTTTTAACTTCTGGGTCCAATTTGAGGGCCCAAATGAAGGTTTTTCAATATTGTGGTTCTAAATGATATTCTATGGACTGATTGAAACCCAAAAATGAATCTCCTCGATGATACCTTTCCAACGAGCTATCATACACCTAAAACAGAGATCGTATGCAAAATTTACGACCCCGGGAAGTTAATTTACTAACTTACCCAAATGGGGCCCACATGAATTTTGGTGCTTCATCTCCTAGGGTTAGGTTTTTGGATGTCTAGGGTTTTCGGCATTCCTTTTTATTGTGAAAAGGCCTTCAGATCCTCATTGTGATCATCTTCTTGCGAATGCGAGTATCTGTTACATCTCTTCTCAGAGATAAGCTGCCACCATTCTTGCACGTCCTTCACTCTGTATTTTTACAGACTCTGTACATTTCTTTGAGACTATAAAAATACAGAGTGAAAGACGAGCAAGAATGGTGGTAGCTTATCTCTGAGAAGAGATGTGACAGCTACTCGCATTCGCAAGAAGATGATCACAATGAGGCTCTGAAGACATTTTTACAATAAACAAGAATGCCAAAAACCCTAGACATCCAAAAACCTAACCCTAGGAGATGAAGCGCCAAAATTCATGTGGGCCCCATTTGGGTAAGTTCATACATTAACTTACCGGGGTTGTAACTTTTGCATATGATCTATGTTTTAGGTGTATGATAGCTTGTTGGAAATGTATTGTCGAGGAGATTCATTTTCGGGGCTCAATAATTTCATAGGCTATGATTGATAACCTTGATCTTGAAAAACCTTCATTTGGGCCCTCAAATTGGACTCGGAAGTTAAAAACTGCTAAAAACAGTAAAATGCCAAAATTGCCAAAAAACTGTTTTGGGCTAGTTGGAAAAGGTGGGTGGCGACCTATATCCACCTGGATGAATCCGGATCAATGATCCCCCCTTTACATTTATCAAAAACAAATGAGTCGATGTTAGCTAGTTTCTAGGAATTTGAGGGTGTGAATTCACGCAATCCTAGTTTTCCTAGAGGAAAATGGTCCCTAGTTAAGGTAGTTCCTAAATTGGTATCTATTGGCCTAGTGTCCATTGGATCATTGTCTTTCTCTTCTTCATATGCCTTCTTATAGTCCTCTTCTTTCCTCTATCTTTGTTCATTCTTTTGCTTTAGTTTTCCCTCTTGTTATTGCTCCTCCTTCTTCCTTTTCCTCTCTTCTTCTTGTTTATGCTTAATGTCCACCTATGTTTCTATTGGATATTCAATTCTTCATCCTCTTTTGTTCTTTGTTCCTCCTCTTTTGTTGGCATGTCTATAAATTCTTTCTCATTCATTTCCTTTCTCTGGAACTCCTTTTATAGTATGTCTTTCTTCAATATAGCATTGCTTCCCATTCTAAAAATAATTTCATCATAATTAATGGACCTTTTGTATAATTATTCCTCCTACCATGCCTAATTGTTATATGGCCATTTGTATTCATAGAATCATCAATGCTAAATGAAAACTCCCAAAGGGTCATGTCTATGGAATCTTTCCTCACAAAAATGAAAAGTTGGTAGAATATATTCCTTTTGCATGTGATTCTTTTCCATCTTTGAAACTGTAAGATCTTGCATTGAAGGATGTTGGGGTCCAAGGTAGTTTCTTGTCTTATTATAGAGATTCACCAACTCCATGTACTAGAGTGTGATATGCAACTTCATTTAGAACCAAATTATCTAGTATGAATGTGGTGAACAAGTATGGAGATTTTATGGCTCCATAAATTGTGATGTAAGTCCCATTTTCTAGGACATACACTCCCCAACCTTGCTAACTACTTGTATTTCCTTTTCTAAGATGCATGGTGCTGGATAATAGAACATCAACTGGTACAATTGGACCAAGTAATGTTCACAACTATTAGAGTAGTGAATCCTATAATATTTATGCTCCCACAAGTATTGACAATATACATGTATGGGAGGATTGTTTGGCTACCATTTCCATCCCATACCTATGAAAGCTTGAATTAAGAAAACAAGATCTAATATGTAAGAAGACATATGGGAAGAAAGATATTTCCCTATCATTGTGGACGTATACAACATAGAAATCCATTTGAATATTGTTCCATTGTTAGTGATTGTATATATCAAGGGCACCCATGATTCCTTGAAATTGAAGGTGTCCTCTTCTCCATAGTGCTTGAATAATAGAGCCACACAAATTTATAAGGAGTTAATAATACATTTTTGGGGTAGGTTCTTTTTCTCCTTTCCTAAAACATTGTACCAAGAACCCACTAACTCTTCATTACTTATCTACAATCAAATAGAAATTGAGTCAAAAAATCCTCAATAAGGTCAAATTTGATTGTAGAGATTCTATAATAAGTTTTTATGATGGAATTCTGTAACAAAGAGGTAACCTTCCCATTTTAATCCTTTACCATCCTACTATCTACATCAATTTGGATAATGATCCATGAAATAACCTCTACACAAGGGAACATGGTAGAGTGTGAAGCTACTTTTTGCAAAAAAAAACATTTGATCATATGATAGACACACTCATTAGGGTCAACGTCCCACTAAGGAGTGGAAATAATGGGTATGTATCTTGTTGGAACATTTGATATATGTCTCCTCATTTGTAATCCACATCAAGATCTGTGAAACATAAAGTGTCATTATATATTGGGCCTAGGGCACGAACCTTTGCTTCCATCTCCTCTTCTAGATTTAGGCTTACTTCAATAACTGGGACCTTTCCATTCCTGGCTTCTTAGAACCCATATTGATGTATTTCAATTCACCCATGTCAACAACATTGGATATTATCATTGTTAGTTTTCAAAGGAAAATATTTTTCTATGTGGAGACAGATAACAAAGATGCAAAAAAGTTAACTTATTTGTTATTGATGGCCATATTTAGGAAGGACTTTTGGACTAGAAAAATATTTAGTGGTTTCTTCCCAAAAAATTATTTTTGTAATCTTTTACTAAAAATAAACAACTAAGGGAGAGTAAAATTCCTATTAACATCTTCATGCGAGTTCCACCAGGATGGAAAAATTCCAATCCAATTCACCATAGATTTGTTTAACAACATTTTCTAATAGTGGATCGATTTCAAGTAAGATATAGACCACATATGTGTATACTTTGATCTTACAAACTTGGAAATGTCAATCATAACAACCACTAAATCCAAAAAGGGTCTATGATTTTCATTAATCCTTTCCTTAGGAAATAAAACCCCTCCTTGTCTATGAAAATTTGCATTCCTTGTGACTGGATTCTCTTTGTATTGAGAGTGAGAGGGTCATTATTTGTGTTCATTTGATGGGAATACGTATACCTTATTTTGGAACCAATAAACGATGGAGGAAAGAAATCGAGAATCATTTTTTCACTGGAAAGAGAATGTCTAGAAGAGAGGGTTAACACAATGGTTATTTATACTCTCATGGGAAAGGGGAGAAAATCGTGTTAGTCTAAAAAAGCAGTGGTTTTTCACCGGAAATAAACCCTAATATAGAGTGACCCTAAATGTAGTTGGTGTCAAGTAATGCTCTAACATTCATACTTGGTGTTGGCCTAATGCTGACAGTCTAGGTCTTTACCTCATTTTTCCATTGGAAAACATGGTGAAATCTCTTAGTAATTTGAGTACACAACTTTATATCATGGGTCCATTCAAAAGCTAGGGAAAAATGGTGTGCATGGAATCTATCCTATTGGATCCTTCTTTAAAGTTTCTCACATAATCTAGGGACATATGGATGAATTCTATGGGACATTGTTGGTTCCTTTTAATTTGTAAAAAGAAGTGTGAGAAAAATAAACATATAAGACCATTGGGAGGAATGTATAACCATCATATATTGGTTGGTATATTTTCAATGAAAATACATATGGTCATTTGGATATATTGTTTTTTTTTTCATTCACTCAATGGCCTTCAGGTTATCAAGAACAAATGACAAGTGCAATAGTGAAAAAAAAAGGTCCACTATGTTTTATAACCCTTAATTTTTTTTACACAATTAAAACCTATTGAGATCAATTCATGCTTCCAAATTTTCCTCCCCTTTTCTATTTCCCAACTTCTTCTTTTTCCATTTATTTTCCCTCTTATATAATTTTCTTTGTTTCCCTTTTTCTTTCTTCCCTTCTTCTATCCCTTTCTAGTTACCATACTTAGTTGTATTTAAAAAATCAACGAGTTCGAGGGTTGACGGGTTTTCATTTCCATTCAAGTTCCTATGTCATGAGTTCAACGCAACGCCTTGTTATAATATACTTAACCATTTTTGCAACTTCGCGGGTTCACAGATTCAATCCTTCATCTTCCATGTTCTGCGATCTCCACTTTACACCCAAAGGTCTATGATCTACATTATGACCATCAGACTTTTTATCGTTTCCCCCACTATGGGGAAAAATATACATAGGAAATACAAGAGGCACTTAAGTGCACATATGTTGGCTACCCTTGTAACCTCTATTGGTACGCCTTTGAGTGGTAGCACATCAGAAAAAACATGTGGATGGACTTTCCCTAGGCATCTTGGACCCTGCCTAGCACAACCAATCAGTCACCTGGATATTGTAGTGTCACCAAGAACATCACTCGAGAAGACACTCTCTAGTACTTGGGTAATCAGGTAGTACAACTAAGGGTATGGTCGAGCCTCCTTAGTTGGTGCCTTGAGATATTGGGCCAAGTACTACTTTTTACCGCACATGTATATCAGAGAGCTATAGCACATGGAAAATGATTGTCTGTAGGTACCTTGAAAAAAATCGTAACACTTGGGAAAGACACAGAATATAAGAAGACCAACAAAGAAAGAGCACAGATCAAATTCATTGCCGCGTAATTTAGCCTCCTGCATTTTGGCTGAGAAATTCCTACCTCTTTCTACCTGTTAAGAATTTGGACATTTTGATACTTAAAATTTTGGGCCTTGTTAGAAAAACAGGATCATGGAGCAATAAAATAAAACAAATGTAGAAACAAAACACAAAAAACACACAATACAAGAGAGACACAGATTTACGTGGTTCACCCAGTGTGGGCTACGTCCACCAGAGAAATTGCCAGGTCCTTCCTTTATTATTATCCAGCAAAATGAAGGGATAAAACCTACAACAAAACCC
>ML780473.1:441124-455112 GCA_009831015.1 Picea engelmannii
TCATGAATGGCTAGCCCATCCCACTATTTCATATATAATTCAACAACTTCAAACTGACACTAGTCCTCCCACCAGCTATACTTAGCAAGCCAATGTACTTAAGATATAAGGATCACCTCGTTCTATCATCAAATTCAAAAATCAAGCCAAGGATCTTAAATGAGTTTCATTCTTCTTCTCTTGCAGGTCACTCAGGCTTCCAAAAGACCTATGCTCGTTCTCACCAATATTTTTTGGGGGAAGGTGTGAATAACGATATCGTCATCTATGTCACTGAATGTGATGTTTGTCAATGCCATAAAGGTGAAAATGTCAATACCCTCGGAGCTCTCCATCCATTACCCATTCCATCTTCTCTTTGGACTGACATATCCATGGAATTTATAGTGGGCCTTCCAAAATCAGGTAACAATTCAGTCATAATGGTATTGGTCGACCACCTCTCCTAGTATGCACATTTTTGTGCCTTACTATGCCCTTGTATGCTATCTATAGTCACACATGTTTTCATTGATCATATTTTCAAGCTACATGGCATGCCAACATCCATTGTATATGATCGTGACCCGACCTTCACCAACACCTTTTGGTAGGAATTGTTCAAATTATAAGGCACACAATTGAACATGATAAAAACATACCACCCACAAATACATGGTCAAACGAAAGTGGTCAATAAGTGTTTGGAAAATTATTATCATTGTTTTGTTTCAGACAAACAACATCAATGGGTGCAATGGTTACCATTGATAGAATGGTGGTACAACACTTCTTATCATACAACCACAAAAATGAAACCATATGAAATAGTGTATGGACAACAACCCCCTACAGTAACTTCCTATCTTCCAGGTACATCAAAGTTCTAGCCTATTAACAAGTTGATGCAAGGTAGGGAAATTACCCTCGTAGCTCTAAAGGAAAACCTCCAGATGGCACAAAATTGTATGAAGCAACAAGATAACCAATAATTCTCCAAAAGGGTTTTCCAAGAGGGTGATCAGGTGTTTCTTCGACCCCAACCTCACAAGAAAACATCACTCAAATATTAGGGCCATCACAAGTTGACACCCAAATTTTATGGCCCCTATTAGATTCTCAAACACATTGGTCTAGTTTCCTATAAACTTGCACTTTCGACTGCCTCTAAAATACATTTGGTGTTCCATGTTTCCTGTTTGAAGAATGTGGTGGGTCAGAATTGTCGAGTTCAAAACATCCTACCAGAACTAGATGAAGAAGGATCCATTTGGTTGCAACCTGAATATAACCTCAACATGCGAGAGTGTCACCTACGAGGATGAACTATCAAAGAAGTGTTGATCAAATGGAAGGACACATCTCCAGAGGATGCAACATGGGAACCAAATTCCATCTTGCAACAATTTTTGCATCTTCATCCTTGAGGACAAGACTTATTTTGAAGGGGGGAGGCATGTTAGGATCTGTCTAAAACCCCTCATAGTTAGTCATTATTTAGTTTTCATTGTAATAAGTGGTCAACCCTCATTATTGTCAGGACCACAAGTAGTTAGGAGGTTGGTTAGTTGATACAGATTATTTTCTCCATGAAATGAGAGAAAAGATACAATAAATAAATGTATAGAGATATATCAAATATCTAATAATATAATAGAGATATAGCAGAGATATCACAATAAACACAGAGATACAATAATGCACAATTTCTATTAATGAGCGAAATGTACATAACTGTAAAATACAGAGTGAATCAACTCACTAGAATGGTGGAAGCTTATCTCTGAGAAGAGATGTGACGACTACTCAAATTAGATAGAAGATGGATTAAAATGAGTCTCTATAGGCATTTTTAACATAAATAAAATCCAAGACCCTAACCTCGAAGGATGAAAAACCAACAATTTTGTGCACCTCATTTTGGGTAGTTTAGGATACCAACTTCTTAGGGGTGTAACTTTGGCAGACGATCTTTGTTTGAGGTGCATGATAGCTCATTGGAAATGTATCATCGAGGAGATTAATTGTGTGGTCTCAATCAAATCCATTAATAGTAATTGAGGTGCTTGATCCTGAAAAAGATTCATTTAGGGCCTTCAAAATGGCCCCGGAAGTTTAGGAACAGAAAAAATGATAAAAATAGTAAATTTCCAAAAGACTGTTTTGAGCCAATTGTAATAGGTGGGTAGCCACCGATATCCACCTGGATAATTGGTGGAATGTTATAATTTATTTATGGATAACACATGGTATTGGCCCATGGTATTGGCTCCTGGTATTTTTGGTTGTGAACTGTATTTAATGAATGCATCTCTCCATTGTAAGTTGTTGAGGATTATTGTAAAAGAGCTCTTTTCATTTGGAGGTTTCCCCCGAAGAGTAAAGTGAAATAAGTTTTATGTGATATCATTATTCTATTTCTCCTCTATATTTCTTCTCTTTATTTGATGTTCTTGTTACTTGTGCGATATATTTGTTGTTTTGTTAATTGTTCCAGGTATATCACACAAACTGGCCTAACACCCAAAATCTTCTTTATAAATACAATAACAATGCACCTGATCTAGGTGTATATTGGTGGCCACCCACTTATTTCAGCTAGCTCCTCTTAATGGTTTTTAGTTCAACACGTCCTTTTTTAATTCTTTGTAATTGTGGGTTATACACTTTCAGGGTTTTCTGAAGCCCTACACAACTTCCAGGTGGATATTGGTGGCCGCCCACCTAATCCAATTGGCTTATTTTGGAATTTTTCATGTCAGTACATATTTATGTACTTCCAGAGTTGTTTTCGGGACCTAAACAATGTTTATTTGGCTCTCCACAGTCAAATTGTAGATGAAGTTAGAGTTTGGTGACATAATGTGTAGTTCTTGAAAAGACCTTTTCAACGGGCTATTGCATACCTAAAATGGAGGTCATATGCAAAAGTTATGACCCTGGGAATTTGAGGTACCAACTTACCCATTGGGGCCAACATAACTTTTGGCGTTTCATCTCCGAGGGTTAGGTTTTTGGATGTCTAGGGTTTTGGCATTCATGAGTAATGTTAAAAATGCCTTCTAAGACTCATTGTAATCATTTTGCTCAGACGAATGCACATAGAAGCCACATCTCTTCTCAGATATAGCTACCACCATTCGAACAAGTTTTTTTTAGTTATGTAGTTTCACAGTTTCATGCTATTTTATTTATTCAATAGAAGTTATTGTTAATTGGATATCTATTGTTGTCCTCCATATCTATGTGTTATTGTATTTAGTTTGTTATTCCTTTCATTCCTCTCATAAATCTGGATCAGTGGTATCAAAACAATCTGCTTTTCATTTATTTTTCTTTGTGAATGTCCCGACAGGATCTGGGTACAAGAAGTTGGGACTCGAACCAATCGATCCTTTGCAAGATCGGCCACGCCGAGCCTAAAAACAACCCAAGGGGGATGAGAATAAAGATTATGGAGCAAGATATCCTTTTAAAATTTTGCTCGAGGAATCCCTTCAGCGACAAAGGAACACAATGATGGACAACTTTGCACAAATCCTTCGACAGTTGCCCATAGGAGACACATCTTCATGAAGTGGCCATGCAACCCTCTTCAAGGTACAAGTAAATTTTGATATTCCATTACTTGAAGGACTAACATATGTAGATGTTGTAGATAAATGGTTGAATCTGCTCGAAGGGTATTTTTAGTTCCACAATTTTTCCGAGATGGAAAGGATTACTTTTTCACTCCTCAAGGCCATCCCCCATGTTAAGGAGTGGTGATACTTACTCTGAGAAAAAGGCCATAGAGGAATCTGCAATATTTGTGGTCGCTCCCACATGGGATTCCTTCAGGGATTCCATTAAAGAATAGTACTACCATGTTGGAAGCTACAAGGACCGGTACACAAGATGAACCACGCTACGTCGAGAAAGAGACCATACAGTACCATATTTCACCAATAGTTTCCATACCCTATGCACCAAATCGGGTATCAAAGACTATGAACGACATCTGGTGCTCAAATTTGTGGTTGTCTGCATAGATACATTCAAACATAATCATTAGGTGTGGCTTATAGATATGATGTCAAGATCAAGCATAAATTTAAGCAGAAGAGGTGAGAGTTTGGATCTACAAACTCCTCACAGCCGAAGTAGGGAAAAGGTGGCCCCAACCCACAAAAAAAGGGATAGGGAAAAAATGACCTCTCTCAAGACAACCAGTCCAAGCTGCAATCCAAGAAGGGTAATGAGAAGTCCAAGAAGGACATGGGAAAATGGTGTGAATACCATAAAATCCCTTGGCACAACTGTTATAGGATAAATTGGTATATGTGGACACTAACTAATCTCCCTAGACCCATCTAGATCTAGAACAAAACACACCAGAACTGTTGGCAGCCAATTCACATTTTTTAATTGTCTCATAAGCTGCCTACACCAATGTTTCACAAACATTGATTTTTCGTCACAGTTTTCAAATGAACGACTATTTTATTCTTTGCGCCTTCCCGAACGCCTACCTTCACTAAGTCTTCATGAGTGTAAGCATGAATATTTCTCCTTTCGAGGTCATATTTCAATCATTATTTGAACTGCCAATACCTTTTGTGTCATTATGCATATTGCGCTTATCTTTTTGTTGATTTTTGCATGATCGGCAATATCCTTTGATCGGTTTTCATACTTCGATGGATTATATAACCCGATTTTATTGAAGACATTTAGCCTTTGAATTCGCATTTTATGACTTGCCTGAACATTGATTCATGAAATTGCACGGGGGTTATGATTTATATTTTGTGATCCTTATTGTTGATCCTTATCATAGCTCTTGGCATATCAATTTTATGTAATTTCGATCTGACACCACGGTTAAACGTTTGATTAATGCATTGGCGAATACATGATTTTGGGGTTTTGAACTTCATGTCGGATGTTTGAACATTATGGTATAACACTCGCACACATTGGTATACTCATTTGACATTCTTATATCGATTGTGTGATTGGATTTCGTCGAATTTGCAATGCATTAGTATTTTGATTGGCTTCCTATTTGGCCTACTCAAATTTTGGTTTCATAAGATGTATGGATATTCATGTATAATGCCTATGGTTATTTTTGCAACCATTGATATGTTGTTTTCATTGGTTAAGCTATGGATATCGGTGGTTACATTGGCGCATAGCTGAGTTTGGTATTGATTTCCATTCGACTGTTGGTAGATTAAAAACTTTGGTATAACATTCATTGTGCATGCACTTGCCATTGTTCATTGGTCAACCAAGTGATGTAATTGTTGAGCTATGTTATAGGGGATATTACAGCGGTAAACGCCTACCTCCTTACCAAGAGTTAAGTTATTCCTCACCTGCCACGTTCATGCTCGCTAATATGATGGTTTCCTCAAATTCGCAAATCGCGCAGAGGGTCTCCCATCTATACTTTTATTGTTGTTTGGAGGATTGTGCGAGTTTACAGACTGGATTTGAAAAAATTCATGTAATAAGTCAGCCTGGATATAAACCCAAAATGATCTGCAATCAGATTGAGAGGTTGTGGTTTCCCTGGACGACATTGAGGGCTTAGACAGATCGAATTCTCCTGTGCGAACCATGTATACTTTGCTATCTGGGTAAGAAAAATACAGTGGGAATGAAATGTCATGCGATTACCCTCGACCTCCAATCATGGGTTGCACAACACGCAGATCCCGCCAAGTTTTCAGAGTTGGGAATTAATCGAATATATGTTGTTCAGAATCCCCTCAAGACATGGTTGATTTGAGACAATTTCAACGATTTTGTGGTCTCAAGAAGAAAACACAATTTAACTACCTGCATGATAATGCAGAGATACTACACATTGATGCTAATGACATTAAAGAAAGCGTGGGTAAGAGCTTAAAGCATCTCAGCACAAATTACATTGATCAATTGCAAATCCATTAGCCTGATCATTATATACAGCACTTTTGGGCGAGTTCTCATATGATCCTTCAAAGAGGAGGGAAAGTGTGCCATTTATTAAGCAATTGAAGGCATTTCAGGAGATTATTCAAGAAGCAAAGGTAAGGTATATTGGTGTTTATAATGAAACATATTATGAAGTATGGAGTTTGTTAATGCGGCAAAGCTGGAAGGTTTACCAAAGATCATCAGTATACAAAACAGTTACAGTTTGCTAGTGCGGTGTCATTTTGAAATTGATCTGATGGAGGTGTACAGGCCTAAAATTTCTAATGTTGATCTATTGGCATATTCTCCATCGGCTGGTGGGGCTTTGATTGGGAAGTATACAGATCCTGATTATATAGCAGCAAAGAAAGGGGGGTTTAATCTCTTTCCAGGATACAAGCTGCTGTGCGTTTAGAGGCAAATCAATACAAAAGATTGGCTAAAGAAAAACTCTTACATGTGGACAAGATAGGACCTCAGGTAACTCTCATGAGATTCAAGCAGGGGATTACTCTATTTTTAGAAATATTAACAAAGAACCTACAAAGGGTATTCAAAAAGAGTTTGCTAATCTACCAAGTGGATCATCATTGAAGTTTGATTCTGGTCACAAAGGTGAAAAGAAAGAAGCATGCAGCCCTGTTTTAGGAACCCTTGGGAATGGATCTGTCTCTGAAATCAATGTAAATGATTATACCAATGCCAGTAATACAGATTTTGATAGCCCACCAAATGGGTCAGATATTGAATCCAGCGTAATGATTACCAAACAAGGGATAGAAATGTAATGTGGGATGGATATGGATATAAGTTTTTTTTAACATGATGCATGAGGAAACCATTCCTACACGCTTCGCTGAGATCCATAAGGAAAAGTATCAGCATATGGGCACAAAGTTTACTCCTAAACATGATAAAGGTAAGGAGAAAATAAGTTATCTTTCACAGTTAAAGGAGCCAATGTCAATCATCAAAGCCAAGCATACAGAAGAAAAGAGACATGGTGAAGAAAAGCTCTCAACCTTACAACAGTCGTTGAAAAAGCATAATGCTAAATGTGCAGAAATCAATTCCACTGATAAACATGAGAAATGCAGTGAAAAATCATGGAATTTGGAAAATGTCAAAGAAGCTTATCTCAAGGGCCATTCAATATCAAGGAACATTTTCTGATAACCTACACTCAGTTCTAGATAGATTTTGTATATGAATTGCAAATATTTATTTGATATTTGTTTTGATTGAAATAGATTCACTTAAGATTCTGTTTGTTTTAATTTAGCATGGCAGTTTTGGTTTGATGAGATTTAAATGATTTGCTTTCTTTTAAATTAGTAATCAAATATTTGTTTTAACATATTTCTGTTAGTTTCAATTGATATAGAACAGGTCTGTTCTCAAATTAGACTAGATGATTCTGTAGCTAGTGTACAGGATCATATTTTTACCATTTTATTAACAAAATATCTTCTAAACTTGTTTATTTTTGCCTCTTTTCAGGTACATACGAATTGGAGTAATCAAATGGGCCTGCTGTAATAGTTTAGGAGATATTTTAGATTTGGTTGTGTCTTAGGTTGTTAAGTTTGAATCAGATTTTGGGAATATCTTCCCAGATTTTGTAAAACAACTTGCTATTATTCACAAGGAGGTTTTTACCTTGTGAAAAAACTTATAAATGCTGCTCATTTTTGTAATAGCATCATCATCAATTGTGGAAGAACAAGGATATGTAATTCTGATTCAAACTGGAGTAGAATTGATGTGTTGTTATAGCTTTTGCTTTTCAATATATCGACACTTTGTCCCAAGTTTTGTATATCATCTTGTTTATGGTTTAGTATTACTTTGTTATCTAAATCACATGCATATGATGTAATTTCTTACTGTTATACATATCTTGTTCCTTCCAAAGAGATAAAGAACATAACAATTGTAGATTCATTTTATGAATGATAGCTTTGTCTTCTTCGTAGGCTGAATTGTTATATAAGTTTTCTGCATAATAGGTTTCCCTTTTGCAGGAGATTTATCATTATAAAACTGTTATGATTTCTTTTATGTCTTGTCTGTCCTGTAACATACTTCAAGAAGCAGCATAGCTGATCGTTTTCGAGAGGCTTAAGGACTAAATGGTGTGAATTTCTTCCTCCAACCAGCTTAAGAAGTCATCTTGCACGGGTTAGACTTGGAGCATTTCCAGGTCAATTAGTTAGATATTTACTATTTATGTTAAGTAGTTCAATATAAATGTTAGCTTAGTTAGATTTAGATTATATTGTTTTATTTCAGTAATGTATATTAGATTGTCTAATTTCAGTTAGCTTTCTTTCCTGTTTATAAATAAAAAAATCAAAAAGAGACCCTTGGCTGTCTCAGGGCAACGATCACATGAGTTTTGCAGGTTTTAACTAAATCTATAGTTTGTCTATATTGTATATTTGTGAATAAGGAATGATCATAGCTGATAATTAGGTAGTTGATTTGAGTTATTATAATCATAGTTAGTATCTTGTATATATAAGTAGTTAGTAATTTATAGTTAGATTAGTGTACTTAGTTTAGTTTGCTTTATTAGTTTCTAGTTTCCTTTATTAGTTTAGTTCTTTGTCTTTGTTTATTAGTTTCTAGTTTCCTTTTAGATTTCTTAGCTCAAATCATTTCTCTTTGGTTTCCATGCGAGACCTTAGGGCGGCCAACGGAGCCGTTAAACTCGTCAGGGTGGTCCATTCCAAACGGCTTGGGTTATTAGACAACCCCGGACCGGTTCCACTCTCCCAATTGACGGATGGTCAATTTCGCCCGTCAACAAGAACATGACGCTTTTCTTAAGTTTTAAATATTGAATTTACTAACTAAAGAGAGATAGGTGACATATTGTTTAAATGTCGCTTCCTCTCGCCATCACCATCCTAGCTCTGTTCCAATGCTCATACAATGATGAACCTGTAAAAAAATGCAACCAACCAAAGTGATAGTAATAGCATGAACTCAATATAAACCTATGTATGTGATCAATGAATCATATAATAAAACACAACAAGATTTATAGGAAAGGATCATATTACTGTATCATATTAAATGTGAAAGAGAGATTAAAACCATGGCCTTGATTTCGTAAGGTCCCTTCCAACTGTCCTTCATTCCCCACACACTTCAACTCCAAGAATTCTAAAATCATAGATCTGATAATATTCACAATATATCTTGACAAAGGAAAAACTTAAAAACACTCCAACCAAGCTAATGATTCCAAGACAAATCCAACTTTATCCCTTCTTCATGAGAGCTCCTCTCCTTTTATAAGATGAAGAGGATAAGGTGAGGAGGTTAGGATGATCCCACTAAATCATGAAAGCGAGTAAGATCCAAACCATTTGGATGCCACCTCACCATGGAAGTTTCTCCTTCTAGAAGATTCGAGAAAACGCTCGTTTTCCCACGTGTAAGCGTTCTTGCACCCTGCCTATAGAGAAGACTTTGAACTCCTCACGACCTAGATATGATGCAGGCTTCGAGAATCAGGCATTCTCACACCCTAGCTATAGTGTAGCCTACGAACTTCCTTTTTTAAAGGGTTTTTACAAAGGAAAATGCAACTTCTTTTCTCAGAAAAAGTTCTTCTCCCTTATTTCTTTGGGAACGCAGGCCACTAACCCCTCTGAAGACTATAGATAGGTTTACATCATTAACGTTCATAGGGATGATGAAAATAATGTGTAATAGAGAGCCCCCCAAAGTATGAAGTTAGAACAGAGTGATAGTTGAAATACTTTGTCGAGTGTGTGTAGGGAACAAAGAAGAGTCGGTCGAAAACCTGCCAACAAACAAGGAAATACAGTACAATAATACATCATCACTGAGGTAGGAATTCCCATACTCAGAATACAAATGAATCAGAGCGTAAATGATGACATGCAAAGATCCATGTCAAGTAAGACAAGGGCATGGCCACCAAACATACATTGTGGATCCATGCCATTATGAATCAAATCTGAACATAGCCACCAAAAATACATTGTGGATCTATGTGTTAAAGTTTCAAATTTGAACATAGCCACCAGACATACAATATGGATCTATGCAATAGTACACTGAATATACTCCAACGCAACCTGGATCTATCAAAAAATATCTAGGGTCTTCATCTCCGCTACTCTATAGTACGAATCTAACCATGTGAATACATGTGCTAAAGTCGAACATGGTAGAAACCACTTGATTACTGATCATTAGTGTATACCGTTAAAAAGTGTGAGGGAAATCACCATTAATGTCAATGACTCCCAAGGTACACTAGTACAATCCAACAAATGTGAATAAATGAGCTGAAGTCGAACACTCTGCGGAATCTCCCGATCAGGGGTCAATGATGAAAACCCACTATCGAAAGTGAGGAAACCTGTCATTGAGGCATGCAAGTTCCAAGGTACCAATTAGTTTCTAAGTCTAATTCCTGGATAATGAGTTGAAGTCGACAGGAAAAGACTTGTCATAGGAGGGCCTTAATGTATCCCACATCAATGACTCAAAACAAGTAACAAGATTTGATGTAGGTCAAAGTAGCAAGTGATTCATGACTGAATCAGGGATGGTTGACGCAATAGAAGGCTTAAAGATTGCAAAAATGGCTGATGCAACATAAGGCTTTTCGGGTTGAACTTTATTTTGAACATATTGACGACATGACAATTGTCTTGGAAACACTGACTCAACAACAGGGATCACAGACCAATTTGTAATCTTATAAAGGAGTATGATCAGAAGACAAGTGGATTTTCCAACCTATACACAAGGCGAGTGAAAGGGTTTCATGTTCAAAAGAGACTCTTCCATGGAATACAGGTTTAGACATATTTCTTTCCCAATTTCCCCCCCCACCATTTCTGGCGAGTACCTCCTTATTTTTACGTAATCTTGAGGAAGATAAAATATGCTTGTCAATTTAATCTCATCCTTTGGATGAGTCCCTCAAAGTATGTTTAAAAAACCCTAGGAAGGAGTGGTTCGGTCCCATATAGGCCTTTCAATGTTTGTTTTATGAGTCCACAGAAATAAAACTCAGGGGTTTTTCATGTTTATATAGTCTAAAAAACACTTAAAGAGAACTCTCTCAGTTCCTTTTTCGTAAAGTAGTCTGATTAGACCGAAAAAGAGATAAATTATCGTTCAACAGACATTTTCTTCAAACACTTTAATGAGCATGAAAAGAACAAGGTCGCTCGACAATCTTTTCATGTTTAGAGAGTCTAAAAAAAGATTAAAGGGAACTCCAGTGAATTCATTTTTCATATAACCTTTACGAGTCCAAAAAAGTGATAAACGTATACTCAGTTACATTCTCACGTATTTACGACCATGAGAAAGAACAAAGACTAAGCTCTGTAACTTATTCTCAGGTATTTACAAGTATGAGAAAGAACAAATACTAAGCTTGGGATTGTTTTCATTTTTACGCAAGCTTTAAAACAAAACAAAACTATGTTTGGACCTGGATTCATTTTTACACAAGCTTGAACCAAAGGAAACTATGCTTGGACCTGGTTTCATTTTTACACAAGCTCGAACCAGAGGAAACTATGCTTGAGGTAAGTGGTTTCATTTTTACACAAGCTTGAACAAGAGGAAACTATGCTTGGACCTGGTTTCAATTTTACACAAGCTTGAACCAGAGGAAACTATGCTTGAGGTAAGTGGTTTCATTTTTACACAAGCTTGAACAATAGAAAACTATGCTTGGACTTCCCAACGCATAACACATGGATGGTTGGTACTTAGCCCCCAGCTTAAGAAGCTAGCGGCTCAACTTCAGCATGAAGTCCAGAGGCTGAGGCAAATTCCCCCCAAGATTCATTTCATCCAACTGCAAAGGATAATGAAATGAAGCTTCAAATACTAGACGAAGGACTTGACTCAAATAGAGAGGGGGGAAAACTATTTCATTTTTTAACGAGCTTGGCACAGAAACAAGAACTATGATCGTAACCTTTATTTCATTTTTTAGAGAGGTTGCCACAGAGACGAAAAAACTATCCTCGTAAGCTCTATTTAATTTTTTAATGAGGTTGCTACAGAGATGCAAAAACTATCCTCACAACTGGTTTCATTTTTGAACGAGCTTGAAATCAGAAAACCATGCTCAAGAACCCCTGTTTCATTTTTTAACGAGGTTGCCTTGGAGTATTCTTGATCATGTATTCCAAGAGGACAATGCTGCGGAAAGAGACCATGTCAAGGGACAAAAATTGGTCATGGTTTCCAAGAGGTCTTCACTGGAAGGAAGAAACACACTCTGGAAGGACACCATGTCGAGGGTTGTGACAGGAGTTAAGAGATCAGGTTCTAACAACCCTATTGAAGACATCACCATGTCAACTACTGGTTCTAATTCATCAGAAGTTGAAGCCATGGGTGACAATGCCATATATTTGACCTGTGGCAAGGGCGATACCGTCTGCATATAAGAACCATTTAGGGAGGCAATCTAGGCAGGGTCAATGAATGAAAGTTGATCAGCAGTCACAACCTGTCCATCATGAGGGAAAGATATCACACAAAAAAGAGTAGACACAATAATTTTCATTGCATAGACATAATATCGCCTAAGGAGCAAATAAAAATCCAAGGGGTCTTGGACTACCATGACGTCAATAAAGATAATTTTCCCTCCCAAAGTTACAGGAAACTGAGGAGGGGTCCCTAAAGGTTGACTACTTCTTCTGTTAAAATATAACAGATTCTACGTAACCGATGCAAATGGAGGACAACCCAAAGCTTGCCATACAATAAAACCTGTGTATTTGATTAAGGAATCATACAATAAAACACAACAAGCTTTATAAGAAAGAATCATATTAATATATCATATTAAATGTGAAAGAGAGATTAAAACCATGGCCTTGATGTCGTAAGGTCCCTTCCAACTTTCCTTCGTTCCCCACACAATTCCACTCCAAGAATTCTAAAAGCATAGATCTGATAATTTTCACAATCTATCTTGACAAAGGCAAAACTCAAAGACACTCCAACCAAGCTAATAATTCCAAGCCAAATCCAACTTTAGCCCTTCTCCATGAGATCTCCTCTACTTTTATAAGATGAAGAGGATAAGTTGACGAGGTTAGGATGATCCCACTAAATCATGAAAGCAAGTAAGATCCAAACCATTTGGATCCCACCTCACCATGGAAGTTTCTCCTTCTAGAAGATTCGAGAAAACGCTTGTTAGCGATAATTCTTGTCTTGGGATCAAGAGCATTCAGGTCTGCAAGTTACACGAGAAGCGCCCGAGTGCAGCATGGAAAAATATCATTTTATGTCTTCCAATCAAATGAGCGGGTGAAATTACGTTGTCAACGACCCAGATTCATCCATAAGAACAGATCAATGGTCATCAGGATATCGGGGCTACCAAGTTAACCGATATATAGTTTCAAAGAAAACATCTATATTTCAAAACTAAATCTGGGTCGTCTGATCTAGTGACGCGTGGCGCAAGATCTAGTCACGTCGGCATATCGACATTCAGGAATTCGAAGGGTAAAAGTCCCTCGTCATCTCACATCTCAAAACCTCGAACCTCGAAACGCCGATAAATGCCTTTGAAGCTAAGCCTATGGTCCTAGCACCTGGTCACGTGAAGCGAGCCTGGTAATGGAGGACACACGGCGCAATAGTTGAGCCATGAGTGGGGCCATTCAGGATTTTCACATTGGAAGCACTGAGGTCCTCTCAGTCGTCCATCCATCGATGAAACTCGGGCACATTGGACTTAAAGGGGGGTAAAATGAAAAGGAATGGGTTAAAAACCCACTTGTCCTAAGTTTCGGATGAAAATGCGTCTGTGTTTAAATAGAAATCAGATCTGGACGGTAGGGATTAGAGCACCCAGATCAACAATGCACATTGTATTCCAGAGCCCCCCCGCCTTTCTACCTTTAAGAGGAAGGGGGGGGTCCGGAATTGGGGGTGCACCTCTTCAACGACTGCGATTAGAGCACCCGGATCAACAGCGTGCAAGGTGATTCCGAACCCCCCACGCCTTTCTACCTTTAAGCAGA
>ML780473.1:455175-476246 GCA_009831015.1 Picea engelmannii
CTCCGACGGCTATGATTAGAGCACCTGGATCAATGGCGCACATTGTATTCCGGAGCCTTCTATATTTCTGTGTTTAACCAATGTGGGCCCCTTTCCTGTCGTGTCATCTTTTGTACCATCCTTCCCCTTACCATCTATTCTCCTCCTGGCCGTGCGATGAGTCTCGCTCCCTTTAGCCCTTCCTCATCCTCCGACATCTTTCCACCTTCCCTCTTCTGGTCCATGTGTCTCGCTCCCTTCCATGACAGCCTTTCTCTACCACACCCATCCTTAGACCCTATTATCTTCTACCACCTCATCACCTCTCATCTCACCCTCACAGTGTTGACGCCATCACCTCCCTTTCCCCTTCCACGTCAAGCATGCCAATTCCCCCATGCCTTATCCATCAGATTGTCCAACTGTTCTAGGTGGCAGCGCGAGGGGTCTTCCACATCCCAGAGGGCAGAGTTGATCGAGGCCATTCCCGATCCCAAGGAAGAAGTTATTATTGCCGTGAAGGTGGTTGAACGTCGTCTTCTTCCATAAATAGAAGGCCAGGAAAGGACCAAGCGTACAAGCAGACTGATAGTCCTTCCTGACGGAGATTGCATCTGTCAAACCACTGCAGGACAGTCAAGGGTCCCATTGCATCTGTCATAAGTGCACAATCATCCAGAGTTTGCATGCGCAGACTGTGAGAAGACATGCAGACGCAAAGTTTTTAATGCAGCCTCTCGTTTCCGCTGCTATCATTTTGTTTTGGCTATATGTAGGCATTTTTTCCATTTTGTAAAGGATCGATGGTTGAGCAGAGCTCCCTACTGTAATGTTTTAACAACTATCCTAGCTTTCAGTTTATGCATCTGTATATGAGATTTCTTGTTTTATGACAGATAGTTCTTCTTACTCCGTCTAGTTTTCATCTTATGCTAAGAGAGTTCGTGAACGACCGACTCGTGCGAATTATTGCAGTTCTGCTGTGATAAATGATTTATTGTTGCATTATTGCATTCTCTGGCCTTGTGTTTGAATGTAAGATGATATTTCATTTGGACATCTTCTTCCTCATCCTGTTAGAAACCCAATGTTAATAACAGAACTCTGCTTTTCTCTTATATAAGTCTTCCACCTGTTCACCCTTTACTACAACTCACTGTCTGAAGTTTACGCAAGACCTCACTTGCTCATGCATACCTGGCCTAGTTTCAGAGTTGGAACGCTATTGTTTTGAGTTTCCCGCCATTTGATCACCCATATATGAACAACCGTGACATAAAACTGATGGGCGTCGGGCTCTGCTCCTGATAGCAATCCAGGAGTGACTTCTGACCCTAACATTTCTGGCGTTGTTGCCGGGGATGAAGTTGAAGATTTTCCCTGGGCAGAATGACATTGAGCCTCTGATTCTGAAGGTGCATCAGACATCAGAGCCCTTAAAGATTGCTACTGTGCACCTGGCGAGTCCACTGTGGCGACTCCATTGTTTCCACATCACTGTTTCAGTTGTGACTACTGTTAGCACACCTGAAAGCTGACCCTAAGGAGCTTTCTCGAGAAGGTTTCAGCAGCTTCTTTCTCAGCCTGAGAAACTTCCTGGGGTAATGACAATGTTAAGATCTATCCTTTGATGGTGAACAAGGACTAGACACACTTGAAGCTGCGCATCTTTCACCTGGCGAATCCATGATTCGAGGATCGATTGGCGACTCCACTGGTTCGATATGGAGAAAATTTTGGCTCAAAGGTTTGCTTTCTGTGACTTTTCTCAAATAGTTGGTTTTCCTAATGCACTTCCTGATAGAGACATCTGGGAAGATTTCCTCCCCGAATTTCACGCAAAGGGTTGGGAGGTACCAGTTGAGCATTTACTGGACTTCCATGAAGCTATTCACCGACACAATATCACGCATGAAGATGTCCAGATTAATCTCTTCAGGTATTCATTGAAGGGATATTCTCTTGAATGGTGTCGATCTCTTCCCGCTGCGAGCATCTGCTCTTTAATAGGTTTTCATACAGCTTTCAATTCTTTTTGTAAAGATTACTATCCAGCTGATTTTTTGTATGAAAATTGTTGTGAAGAATTTTCTTTTCTTCATGAAGCCTTTGCTGGCCCTACAGACCATGTCTGCGATGAAGCCCTTACTGTGGAGGAAAGCATCTGCTATGAAAATATAGAGGTGTTGGACAATATTAATTGTGTTAGCCCCAGAATGGAAGCATCTGACATCATATTAGATGCATCTGTTCTTTTAGATATTCATGAAGATCAACACACCTCTTGTGGAGATTATGAGTTTGTAGAGCAGATGTGGTCCATGGTAGATGGCTCACCTAAATGTCGGGTTGAAGAAGATATTCCTAGCAACCCTGTTTCTAAGGATGGAGACCTTCCTGTTTGTAAAGAAGACATTATTGTGGAAGAGGTTTCCTCTCTTTTTTTCCAGGGAGTTTCTCATGATATATTTTTACCTGAGATTAAAGAGAAGAAGATTATGTATGAGCAACCAGAAGTAGCGGGTCCCACTGTCCCTAAAACGAATATTTTTTATGGGATCACCATTCTGGAGGAGGATCATAAAGATAAGGGTCAGCCCATTTTTGATGAATATTATAGTGATGATGAGTAGCAAGCTTATCCTACATTCGATCACTATGAACATACTGAAGAGCCAGTCGGCAAGCAGAATCACCCCATGGTCTCTATTTATGATAAATATGAATCGGACCTGGAGGAGAGCCAACAAGAAGAGGAAAAAGAACCAGAGGGGGAGTCTGTCCTTTGTTTAGAGCCAGTCGGTAAGGAGCCACCGCCCAAGAGCAGCAAGCCCATTTCAGTTATTCACCCGCCTGTGCTTATCAGAGATATTCGGTCGCAGGTGAACAACTGTGTAGTAGAAGAGGTTGTCTGTCACCAATTTCCTGGAATTGAACACTCATTTGATGACCCTGTTAGCGAGTACATGGAGTGGCATTTCCCCTATACCTTGGAGCCTCCCTATTTCATCTCAACTCCAGCCTGTAAGGAGGAGTTGAAGAGTGTAACCGTTTTGCTGTCACGGTTACACCATCTACTGGTGATCATCGACAGAAGGAAGGAGCTTCTATCCAGGAAGCTGCTTGAATGGCTATGGTGGAAGTTCTCTTTCACCTAGCCCATGTAAAATATTTTATTAGCATTAGGTCTGTATATAAATAAGCAAATTTGGGCATGTATCTTTATTTTGTTACTTTTATTTTTCGGCCTGTATTTTCAGCAGCGGGATGTTTTGAGCATGACTCCATAGCCCAACAGCAAGGCACTGAAGCTGCAGAATGGGTTCTTAGAGCATCACACGGATGACTCTATCCCTCATGGAGCCTAATGTTAGTGATAATTATTGTCTTGGGCTCGAGAGCATTCGGGTCTACAAGTTACACGAGAAGCACCTGAGCGCAGCATGGAAAAATCTCGTTTTACGTTTTCCAATCAAATGAGAGGGTGAAATTACGTTGTCAACGGCCCGGATTCATCCATAAGAACATATCAACGATCATCAGGATATCGGGGCTACCAAGTTAACCGATATATAGTTTCAAAGAAAGCACCAATATTTCAAGACTAAATCTGGGTCGTTCGATCCAGTGACGTGTGGCGCAAGATCTAGTCACGTCGGCATATCGGCATTCGAGAATTTGAAGGGTAAAAGTCCCTCGTCATCTCACATATTGAAACCCCAAACCCCGAAACACCGATAAGCGCCTTTGAAGCTAAGCCTATGGTCCCAGCACCTGGTCATGTCAAGCGAGCCTGGTGATGGAGGACACGTGGTGCAATAGTTGAGCCACGAGTGGGGCCATTCGGGATTTTCCCGTTGGAAGCACCGAGGTCCTCTTAGCCGTCCATCCATCGATGAAACTCGGGAACATTGGACTTAAAGGGGGTAAAATGCAAAGGAATGGGTTAAAAACCCACTCGTCCTAAGTTCGGGATGAAAATGTGTCTTTGTTTAAATAGAAATCAGATCTGGACGGCAGGGATTAGAGCACCCAGATCAACGATGCACATTGTATTCCGGAGCCCCCCCCGCCTTTCTACCTTTAAGCGGAGGGGGGGGGGTCCGGAATCGGGGGCGCACCTCTTCAACGGCTGTGATTAGAGCGCCCGGATCAACGGTGCGCAAGGTGATTCCAGACCCCCCCCCGACTTTTTACCTTTAAGCAGAGGGGGGGGGTCTGGAATCGGGGACGCATCTCTCCGATGGCTGTGATTAGAGTACCTGGATCAGTGACACACATTGTATTCCGGAGCCTTCTGTCTTTCTGTGTTTAACCAACGTGGGCCCCTTTCCTGTTGTGTCATCTTTTGTACCATCCTTTCCCTTGCCATTTGTTCTCCTCCTGGCCGTGCGATGAGGCTTGCTCCCTTTAGCCCTTCCTCATCCTCCGACATCTGTCCACCTTCCCTCTTCTGGTCCATGTGTCCCACTCCCTTCCATGACAGCCTTTTGCTACCACACCCATTCTTAGACCCTCTTATCTTTTACCACCTCATCACCTCTCATCTCACCCTCATAGTGTTGACGCCATCACCTCCCTTTCCCTTTCCACGTCAAGCGTGCCAGTTCCTCCACGCCTTATCCATCAGATTGTCCAACTGTTCCAGGTGGCAGCGCGAGGGGTCTTCCACATCCCAGAGGGCAGAGTTGACCGAGGCCATTCCCAATCCCAAGGAAGCAGTTATTATTTCCGTGAAGGTGGTTGAACGTCGTCTTCTTCCATAAATAGAAGGCCAGGAAAGGACCAAGCGTACAAGCAGACTGATAGTCCTTCCTGATGGAGATTGCATCTGTCAAACCACTACAGGACAGTCAGGAGTCCCATTGCGTCTGTCATAAGTGCACAATCATCCAGAGTCTGCATGCGCAGACTATGAGAAGACATGCAAACGCAAAGTTTTTAATGTAGCCTCTCATTTCCGCTGTTGTCATTTTGTTTTGTCTATATGTAGGCATTTTTTCCATTTTGTAAAGGATCGATGGTTGAGTAGAGCTCCCTACTGTAATGTTTTAACAACTATCCTATCTTTCATTTTATGCATCTGTATATGAGATTTCTTGTTTTATGACAGATATTTCTTCTTACTCCGTCTAGTTTTCATCTTATGCTAAGAGAGTTCGTGAATGTCCGACTCGTGCGAATTATTGCAGTTTTGCTATGATAAATGATTTATTGTTGCATTATTTCATTCTCTGGCCTTGTGTTTGAATGTAAGATGATATTTCATTTGGACATCTTCTTCCTCAGCCTGTTAGAAACCCAATGTTAATAACAGACCTCTGCTTTTCTCTTATATAAGTCTTCCACCTGTTCACCCTTTACTACAGCTCACTGTATGAAGTTTACGCAAGACCTCACTTGCTCATGCATACCTGGCCTAGTTTCATAGTTGGAACGCTATTGTTTTGAGTTTCCCGCCATTTGATCAGCCATCTATGAACAACCGTGACATAAAACTGATGGGCGTCGGGCTCTGCTCCTGATAGCAATCCAGGAGTGACTTCTGATGCTAACAATGCTCATTTTTCCCACGTGTAAGCATTCTCGCACCCTGCCTATAGAGCAGACTGCAAACTCCTCATGACCTAGCTATGATGCAACCTACGAGAATCAAGCATTCTCGCACCCTATCTATAATGCAGCCTGCGAACTTCCTTTTTTATAGGGTTTTTACAATGGAAAATGCAACTTCTTTTCTCAGAAAAAGTTATTCTCTCTTCTTTCTTCAGGAACTCAGGCCACTGACCCCTCTGAAGAATAGATATAGGTTTACATCATTAACGGTCATAGGGATGACGAAAATGATGTGTAACAACAACACCGAAGAATGTTGCTCCAAGCAGTCAGTAGTGGCCAAGCTGAAAGCTTCCGAGTCAAAGGCAGATTCTGACTCTGAATCAAATCCAAAAAGTGGGAAGTGGATCATCAATGACGAACCCAGTGCCACTATTGCTACCACCAAATTCCAACCAAGTGAACCAGAAGAACCAAAGGAAGGGGAATGCCTCTTTCACTCATGGATTTGGGTAAAGGGGACTTCGTTGCATTTCATTGTCGATAACGACAATCAGAAGAACCTGATTTCAGTAGAGTTCATCAAACGGCTGGACCTACTGATAACACCGCACCCAAAACCCTACACCATCGGTTGGCTTTGCCAAGGAAGAGATCTCTGTGTTCACCAACAATGTCATCTACCCTACAACATCAAGCCCTTCAAAGACGAGGTATTGTGTGATATTTCTCCCCTTGAAGTTTGTGATGTTCTTTTAGGCCAACCATATTTGTGGAAGAGACATGTTGTGTATGAGTTTGGACCCTACAGTGTTATTATTACTTTTGGTACACAATTGTACAGGATACCAGAGGTAGTATCGCCTACCACTATTTCTTTAATCTATGTTAAGCAATGCATTAAGGTCATTTCACGGACCGATAAGTTCATATTCTTTGTGATCCATGCTCACAGTAAGCAGAAGGTCATCGCCACATCTATGACCTCTACACATAGCCTCTCTTTGCAGCAACAAGAAGCGGATGGGATCGTGGAAGAGTACAGAGATATCTTCTCCTCACCCATCAGGGTACCGACGCAATGCCAAGTCAAGTGTCCAATTGATCTAACCCCTAGTGCACTACTACTTAATGAACCAATCTATTGTCGGTCCCTGATGGAAAATGAAGAATTCAAGTGCCAGATGCAAGAGATGCTTCAAAATGGGCACATCTAACCCAACTTTTCCCCTTGCGAAAGCTCGATTGTGTTGGTGCAGAAGAAATATGGAACCTGACAGCTCTAGATTTATTACAGAGCATTAAACAAAATCACAGTCATGAACCAATACCCAATTCCCTGAATTGATGAACTTCTTGACAAACTCAAGGGGGGGAATTTCTTTGGCAAGATTGACTTAAATTTAGCTACCACTAGGTTCCCATAGAACCAATTGATGTATGGAAGACAACTTTCAAATCTAAAGAAAGTTTCTTTGAATGGCTAGTCATGCCCTTTGGCTTGACAAATGGACCAACAATTTTCATGAGATTGATGGATGATGTATTGAGACCCTTCACCAACTATTTTGTGGTGGTATATCAAGATGACATCCTCATCTTCAACAAAACTTGGGAGGAGCACATGCAACATATTCAATAGGATATGGACACTCTATGGCAGCACAAGCTATATGCCAACTTGCGAAAATGCTACTTTGGCATGAACAGGGTCCAATACTTCGGCTACATTATTGATGAGCATGGGATACATGTGGATCCAATTAAGATCCAAGTAATTCGTGACTAGCCATCCCCGACCACACTAACTAAGCTTCAGAGCTTCTTGGGAGTTTCTAGCTTCTACAAAAAGTGCATGTTGGGATTCTCCATATTGCATGGGCCCTCAGTGAAGTAACCAAGGGCAGTGGACAGACAAAGTTCGCATGGGGGCAGGGACAAAAACAAGCATTTGATGATCTAAAGAATTACTTGTAATCATCTCGAGTACTCCCCTTACCTAATCTGCAACAACTGTTCGAGATTGAGACTCATGCCTTTGACTATGCTGTAGGCACAATTCTCACTCAACATGGTCATCCAGTAGCATACCATAGTGAGACACTCTCAGATACTGTCTGGAAATACCCCACCTATGACAAAGAAATGTATTCCATTGTGCAAGCATGTCATCAATGGACACATTACATTCTCAGAAAGGAGACTATCATCCACACTGATCATAAAGCTCTGCAGTTCATACAGATACAAGGGAAGTTGCATAATGACCGCCATCAAAAGCGATCCACATACCTACAACAGTTCTATCTCAACATCAAGTATAAAACAAGGAGCACAAATCATGTCGTTGATTGCCTCAATTGCCCTCACGTTGCTACACTCACCATAGTGCTCCATTCCTGTGGACATGAGGCATCTTAGTGGGCCCTACTTTATCAAAGGGGTTACCCCGACTTCACCACTACCTATGAGCTCTTAGGAACAAGAGCGAATGTCACCAATTTTCACATCCAAGATGGATTGTTATGCCATCTGGGCCACCTCTCTATTCCCACAAGAGAGCGTGCAAAGTTGATTTGGGAGGCTCACTATAGTTAGATGGCAAGAGACTTTGGCATGGAAATAATGTGGATGTTGTATAGAAACATTTTTATTGGCCAAAACTTCGACAAGACGTCATCAAGTATATCAAATCTTGCACTTCCTGTGCCATTACCAAGCCATTCATTAAGAAGCAAGGCTTATACACCCATATTCCTACTCCCGAGAGACATTGGGAATCCATCTCTATGGATTACATGTCTGGCCTTTCTTCCACCAAGCATGACAATGATTGTGTATTTTTGGTGGTTGATTGGTTTTTGAAGATGGTCATTATCATAGCCTGCAAGAAGAGCATCACAAGAATAGATGATACTAAGCTCTTTTTCGAATGGATGTGGGTCCATTTTGGGATACCACATACCATCATCTCAGATCGAGACAACATGTTTCTCATCACATTTTGTTCAAGTCTCTATTCATTGTTGGACACTAAGCTCACTAAATCCACTGCTTTTCACCCCCAAACCGATGGCCAAACAAAGATCGTCAATCAGATGATTGTGCACATCCTACGCATGTACAACTCTAAGCATCCACGTACATGAGATGAGAGTCTTCCCTATGTTCAACACAGCTACAACATAGCTCTCCATAGCTCCACCAACAATAACCCATTTCAGGTGGGGTCGAGATTCTAGCACTTGGGTTCCATTGATGTTGTACTACCTCTTGCAAGCACACAGGAAGAATATTCCCATGTTCAATTTGAGGTCGACAAATCCACCAGATTCAATGAGTGAATTCAACACATCTACCAACAAGTCCATGAGATTTTGCAGAAGGCCAATGCTAAGTATAAGCAATGCCATGATCAACACTAGGTACCGCACCAGTTTTAGGTGGCAGACAGGGTATGGTTACATTTGCAGAAAGACCATCTTACACGACCCCATCGAAATCTTTGCCCACTTCGCTATGGGCCTTACACTATCACCAAGGCTATGGGTAGCAATGCTTTTAAGCTCAACATTCTACCCTTCCTTGGCTTGCACCAAATGTTCAATGTGGACCTCTTTTGGCCATATTTTCCACCATTATTGGACACTGCAAAGATTACAGAACAGTTGACACCAACAGAACTCAACCCTGACTACATGGAACAAGAATTCATTGATCAAATAGTGGACACACAGGTCAATGGCACTCGCCAATAGAGGATCCAACTTTATCGGGTTTTCAAGGCAGGACAACTCCTACACCAAGGCAAGTGGCTCACCCGAGGCCAAATTCAACAGAAGTTTCATCAACTGATGGGGGCACCCAATGCAATTGAGACCATTGCTTCCTAAGGGGGGAGGACTGATCTAGGTGGATATTGTTGGCCACCCACCTATTCCAACTAGCTCCTCTTGAGAGTCTTGAGAGTTTTTAGTTCAACACATTCTTCTGTAATTCTTTGTAATTGTGGGTTCTACACTTTTGGAGTTGTGCCCTACACAGCTTCCAGGTGGAAAGTGGTGGCGGCCCGTATTGCAACTTCGCACAGTTCTCCAATTTCGGTTTTTGGTGCCCAAAGTCTCCTCCCTTGGTCAGCGTTTGTCGCACAATCGTTCGGTCCAACTCCCATTGGCAGTGCACCTGCCCAAAGCATCTGAGTCGTCCGGTTCTTGTTTTTCTTTGTCGTTTAGTCGACTCCCCTTGGCGCGCGCTCAGGCGCATGAGGCGTGGAGCCTCCGCAACCTTCGGTTCAACTTTCGGTTGGTTGCACGCTCATACTGTCGGAGCACCCATCGTTCAACTCGTCCATCCTCAACCGTTCGTCTTTCAGGTAAGGCACGAATGATCACCATGGCGCGCCCACTCAACTCGCCACCTCCGTGACAATTTAAGTCTTGGCAAGTTGTCTTCCGCACGAAAAACCTCAAACATCCCAAGTAGCATATAAAAAGGTTGGATGATCTCCGGCTCGCCCAACTCATTGGCTTGAGTCGTGGAAGGAGCGTGCGGCCCAGTGAAACTCCTGGGTCGTTACACAGACCCTCCAATCACGCCAATGTAACCAGGCGTCCCTATAAACCCGTGGCCCTCACCATGTTTGCACTTCGTTGGAGGGAGATACCACCTCCCCTACATCCTCTCTCCCACCTCGCACCGACACCCATACTCCCCACCTGCTTCGAGCTTAATGAACCTTCATGGCGGTCAAACGACACGTTCGTCCCCCACTTGTTAACACCCCATCCTGTGTCCATTTATTTGAATTGATAACCTATATTAAATTCAATTTTTTTTTTCAGATTTATCAATTCAAGCGACAGAAATCATTAATATTTTAGTTATTTAATTTTAAAATGTGCACCTTTTGCATATGCCAAGGTTTGATCTCTTCTGAAATTAGGGTAAAAATTCACGCATAGAAAGTTTGCATTAATTAATTAATTTATTTGTGTCGAAAATTGTTTATTGGTTTTTTCAATGAATCTGTGACACAAATCGCGATTCTCACGGAGGTGAGAGTCATCACGTGTATGGTGCATGACACATGCTTCCGTGATTTGTTGAATGTATGTGGTCGGAATCAATATAGCGTTGTCTCACGCTGTTGTTCTTCCTTTCATTTCCATAAAAAAAAATCATATGAATGCAACGCATAATAAAACTGGAAGTCTTCATTCAACGCGGCAGTTACATGTTAATTACGCGACACAGAGCGATGTTTTAAAAAATCACTAACAGTTATTGATGGAGCGGAATCCATGCTCCGAAGTGATCGTTACTGAAAAAAAAGACGCGTTGGCTAACGTTCTATTTTTTAGATTTTGTTCTATTTTTTAGGTTTTGTGATAGGAATAGTGTGATCTAAATTTAGACAAAATTTTTATTTTCTGTTGTTTAAATTATCTTTCTATTATATAAATAGATTCAATTTGTTGAAAATTCCCTAAATATTGAATTATACAAACTTTACCATTCATCACTAAATTTTCTGCAAAATAAAAAAAAAGACAAAAAAAACTATTTAAAAAATAGAACGTTTAAACTACTAATATATTTAAACCCTGAGAAATGAGAACCAGGTCGCATATTTCATAATACCGACTGTGTACGGTGAATGTAGAATCTTTCAGATAAAGTTTGGCCAGATAGAAGCCTCCCAGGTGATCAGACTAACAGAGAAACATTGGTTTTGTCAACAATATTAGATGTAGCTACCAGAAGGAACAGTAATGAATAGACAACGCGCAGTTTCCAGCTGCTTCCTCGTTTTCGAGGAAAGATAAATGTAAAATAATATTATAATAATAATATAATTTTAAATTTATCATTTAGTACAGTTAGAGAATAAAGATCACAATAATATAAGTTTAAGTGTGGGTTCAGTTAAAGAGTAAATTGATGTATAAAACTGAATAAAAGATTTTTAAAATTTTACTACTTAACTTTAACTTGTGGGAACATATATATTCTAGCATTTTTTTTTTTTTTCAATTATGAGTTTTTCATAAAAAATTAATTAAGTTTTTCAATTATATATTCCAACTGCTTTCTGTTTTCGAGGAAAGATAAATGTAAAGAAATATTATTATAATAATAATATAATTTTAAATTTACCATTTAGTACAGTTAGAGAATAAAGATCACAATAATATAAGTTTAAGTGTGGGTTCAGTTAAAGAGTAAATTGATGTATAAAACTGAATAAAAGATTTTTAAAATTTTACTACTTAATTTGTGGGAACATATATATTGTAGCTTTTTTTTAATTATGAGTTTTTCATTAAAATATAAATTTTTAAATTGTGATTTTTAATATAGTAATATGTTAAGCAAGTGTATATATAAAGTAATTTAATGTTTGATTGAGTAGTTAAAAATAAATTATTATTATTATTATATATAGTTGTATTTTCAATATTTTTGAAACTCATTTAAAACTTTCTTGGAGCTTGGGAACTGGTTTCCCCAAATAATTGGAAACTGTTTTGGAAACTTTGAAAACTTGAAAACTTGAAAACAAAGAATTTTAAATTAAAATGATATTAAATAAGAATGTAAATATTTTTATTTCATTATTACAAATACATAATTTATTACAAATATTTTCATTATATTTATTCAAAATATTACTATAAAACAAAGATTAAATTACACTAAATATTTTAAAATTTATTTAAGTAAAAAAACTTAATACTACTCATTTTATAGACTAATTAGGTCTTAGTGGACTTTAATCATCATCAGTGGTGGATCTAATTTTTTTTTAATGTGTTTATGTTTTTCTTCAAACCCAAATTAAACATGAGCCAACCATATCATTGTCTTTTATTGTATTTTCATATTACAAGAATAATATTATTAATATTATTTAGTTTTTTCCAATGAGAACAAGAATAATACTTCAAATTCACAAAAATGTTAGAAGTTTATATATGTAAAGTTTAATTTTAAAAAGAGGTTAAACTTTTATATATATATTTTCAATTTTGTTTATCTTCTCTAATAAAATCTTTATGGATATTAAAGTTTCAATATTGTGTTAAATATATGCATATAATTATTAGTATAAATTAAATTAGTAATTTCAATAATGTAGTTGTTGTACTACGAACAATGTTGTTTTAGGTTAAGATTATCATTATCTGATATATTGTAATCTAAAATATTTTTTAATATATGTTATTACTCTTCTCAACTTTATTTTTCCTACAAATTCAAGAAAAACTTTTACTAATTCTTAATATTAATACATAAAATAATATTAATATATATAAAATAAAATAAATAATTATTATTATTATTTTTTAATATAATTAAAATTAGTTTTTTAATTGTCATATAATATAATATAATATAATATAATTTTTTTTCAATAAAATAGAATAATTACTAAAATCAATCCATATAAATCACCTCCACTTTAATTTAAAAACCAAACCATATGAATCTCCTACACTCTTATACTCTTAGAGCATTCGATAAGTTGTTAACCACCTATTAGTTGACCTTTAATAAATAAATAAAATGTGAGCTTTTTGGAATGTGTGATATTACAATTTAATTTAAAAACCAAACCATATGAATCTCCTACACTCTTATACTCTTAGAGCATTCGATAAGTTGTTAACCACCTATTAGTTGACCTTTAATAAATAAATAAAATGTGAGCTTTTTGGAATGTGTGATATTACAATTTGATTTTCTTTATGAATAATTACTAAAATCAATCCATATGAATCACCTCCACTTTAATTTGAAAACCAATCCATATGAATCTCCTACACTCTTATACTCTTAGAGCATTCGATAAGTTGTTAACCACCTTATTAGTTGACCTTTAATAAAAAAAAATTGTGAGCTTTTTGGAATGTGAAAACCAATCCATATGAATCTCCTACACTCTTATACTCTTAGAGCATTCGATAAGTTGTTAACCACCTTATTAGTTGACCTTTAATAAAAAAAATTGTGAGCTTTTTGGAATGTGTGATATTACAATTTGATTTTCTTTATTTTTTATAATTATTTATTTTTTATAATTATTTTAAAGTATTTTTTAAATTTGATTGATTATTTAAATTAATTGGTTATTATGGAGCAAGTTGCTACAAACAAATGTAAATCGAAGGAAGGTGTTTTCTATTGATAGTTTATTCCATATGACTACTAAAAACTTTATGAACTAACACAATATTTTGGTTGATCTAATTATATCTCTATATTATAGTTTATTCCATATGACTAGCTAAAAACTTTATGAACTAACACAATATTTTGGTTAATCTAATTATATCTCTATATTGGTTTTATTTTTAATTCATAACTACGGGTTTCAATGAGTAGATACAACATCAACATATGTACATGTAGTTGATCGAGATCTCTAACCAATAGCAAGTACCAGTTTTAGATCACAACATACTTTGCAATGACTAAGATTAACCTCCACAACCCAATTTGATTTTTGATGAAATGTAAATATAATGTTAAGTAGTTGTTCAATTAGATCTCTCATAACATTTAGAATTTCAAAAGTTGAAACCATAAACCCACACATAAAATCTCAAAAAAAACATCTATATACCCAAAAATCCCAACAAAAACATATATGCACATCTTATGCATCTAGAATTTCAAAAGTTGAAACCATAAACCCACACATAAAATCTCAAAAAGAACATCTATATACCCAAAAATCCCAACAAAAACATCTATGCACATCTTATGGATAGTTTTGGAAGTGGACATTTGACCACTTACGAAAAGTGGACATTTGACCACTTACTAACAAAAGCATCCACATATATCTCAAAAACAGTTTTGGTGGTGAACATTTGACCACTTGAGAAATCAAGGAGTTCATATCACTCACCTTTTTGGAGACCGCCAATTAGATATGTAAATAGGAAAATCTTGATTAAAAACCAATAGTACTCCTTTCCTAATTTGATTTTGAGGTTCATCCATCCTTTGTATTAACACATATTGCTTTGTTGCTAATATAAAATTCAAAGTAAAGTAAATTCATATTAAACTCTCTTTTCTCATTTAATTTTATGTGATGGATTAATTCTTTTATCTATTTCATTAAAATTTTTACATTTTATCAAATTTAATCCTTCACACTTCATAAATCTAAATTTAATATAAAATTTTCACATAAATTTATACTAATTAATTAAAAATTATAATTATAAAGATATAACCATTTAAAAATAAAAATAACAATTCATGATGTTGATGTTGCTGCAAATATCTAATGTGCTTTAACTTAATAAATGGGGTTTGATATCAAATCAAAAGAAATTAAAAAACGACATAAAAACTAAGATAGTATTAAGTACTTTTCTGTATTTTTTATATGGTACATTTTATCTGGTGATGGAATACAGAGAACGTTACACCTCAATTTGAACCAATTATTAGTCCCTGCCAGGGACCATGGACTATAGCAATTAGTTGGTCATTGACCAACTATTAGTTGTTGCTTTAACTTAAAATTTGTTTGCATTTCAAATGTCCAACTTAAGAAAACTTCAATAAAAATATTATTACGATTAAAATAAATTAAAAAAAATTACTTTTCTCCCCTTTTATTGGCTCTCCACTTCAAGGTGTTATTGCTCAGGTGACGATGTGCATTAACATTTCTGACATGATTTACGTCCTATTATTGATCCCCATCCCTTTCTGCCCTGTTTTGTCATTTGGTCCCTTCTGCATCATCATAATGTAGTCTTTAATACAATGTCAGTAATCATGGATGGGTATAAGGTGTTGTGCGGGATTGCACTTCAGTGAGGTGGTCGCTCCAGACAAGTGGAGGGCAGTCAGGCAACCGAGATAGCGACAACGCTGTCATAGTTGGAGTGACGAATGGGTTCAAGAAAATAAATGAGCTCCACGTTCTTGATTTGCAGAGCAAGGAATGAACACAACTGACTGTGGAAGGAAATTCGTCAAGTGCCCGCGAGAGCCACAGCGTGACACTGATCGACGATAACAAGATGGTGTTATTTGGTGGTAGCGGGGAGGGGAAAGGGAGTTATTTGAATTACATGCATGTTCTCAATATGAAGGCCATGAAATGGGTTTATCCTGAGATCAGAGGAGAGATGCCAGCCAAGAGAGACAATCACAACAATGTTTCCATTTAAAATAAAGAGTATAGTGGAGATTGCAACTTGTCTTAACGGGATGGATTTGCAACGGTACTAAAAGAGTGCAATTAAAGTATAAAACCCTAGATGTCTGAGACTGGGAATCAGTGAAAATTGTAATGTTGTGAAGTGATCTCTAGTGGCTTCATAAAAGAAGGGAAAAGCAACCAAGGCAATTTCCAACATCATTGATCTGGCCACGATTCGCATAACACTCATGTAATCAGATAATGTTATGATAATTTTCATTGCTTCCTGGATCTTATGATCAAATACTAGCATTAGGCTACGCATAATAGGCATTGCTAGAACCATGTTTCGTGGCTTTTTCTCGATGAGAAATCTGGGGGATCTCCTACTTTTCCACACCTAGTACAAAAGTGGGCATCATGGATAAGTGTGACAGTGCAGAAAACAATAATAAGAATAATATTAGATCGAATTTGCTTGCCAATATATGGGGATCTTGAAAAATGAGATCATAAAAGGGTAAATGAGCCAAAGGGGGAAGATGAAGAGATTAGCGAGTATAAAACCTTGTGGAGGTATGGTTTCCACCCACTAGGGAAACACAAGTATGATGCATCACATTTCCTTTGCAAACAAACATTCTAATTTTGGGGATGGAGATGGAGATGGCCGCATTGAAAACATTAGTGCAACAGTTGTGCCATGTTCTCTGTTAGATCATGTTGTCATTGATGCCAATGGTTTGATTGATTGATGTCATTGATTGATGTCAAGTGATTGATTGATATCAAAGGATTGCTTGATTGATGATTGATGTAATATAATATGTATTGTCCTTGATGAGAATGCATAGATGAAGATGGATCAATGAGTTGTCATTGATATAATGAAGATGGATCAATGAGTTGTCATTGATACATGATGAAGATGGATCGATGTGGTTTCATTGGTATATGATGCATTGTTGGAAAAATGTATAGATGACTCATTATTGTCTTATCATGATTGATAAGGTGCACAAATGAATGAACTCCAAAGTGGTCCCCTTATGGTGAAAGACCTCACGGGAAGACACTTTGTGGATTGAGTTATCCTAGAAGAATTGTTGGAGGACCCATGCTCTCATTATTTTCTTATCATGATTGATAAGGTGCACAAATGGATGAACTCCAAAGTGGCCCCCTTATGGTGAAATCCCTCACGGGAAAATGCTTTATGGATTGAGTTATCCTAGAAGAATTGTTGGAGGACCCATGCTTGTATGTGGAATAATGAGATTAAGATAAAGGAAATTGTTGGTGAAACTATCCTATAGGTATAGTGCTTGTCATGCCATTTCTGGTGGTATGTAGAACATCACATAACTCCTCACGATTAGAGAGTTATGGCCATGAGAAGTTGGAGACCCCAGGTTTGGGTGATGGACCCATGTTTGTTTGATGGGTAATGGTATGAGTTATGATATATTTTCATAAAATACTATTCTATATGAATAGTACATGTCATGCCATTTCTGGTGGTATGTGGAACATCATATAACTCCTCACAGTTTGAGAGTTATGGCCTTACGAAGTTGGAGGACCCTCACATGTCATCTAAAATCCCCAAAAGGTCAAAGTAGTCAAAGTGGTTTAAGGGATTTTAAAAGGTAAAAGTGATGAGTGTACTATAATTCAAAGTGAATACAAAATAAATTATTTAAATAATAAATTTAATGGATAAATTAGAAGTGGGTTAACCCTAAAATAAGGAAACTGCGTCCAAGTGACCTAGAAGATGTTTTTAAGGAAGCTACTTGAAGAGTATAAATAAGAGGCAAGGCTCTCTCATTTTAATTACATTTGAGAATATTGAATATCTATATGTGTCCGAGGTAACTAAGGATATGTAAGTTAAAAGTATAAGGAAAGGTGAAGAAAAGAAGGCCGAAATGTAAGGAAGGATAAATTCTTTTGAAGGTGCTTTCTAAGGTATGTTATTTACAGGTCATCTCACCATTTTTTCTATAACGCTTTTTATATAATGATTCAGACTGTGAAATTTTTATGTCATTGCGAAAACATACCCAAGTATCTATGGTAAAAAATTCAACTTATGGGTCGTTGTATTTTGGGAGTTACACTTCATGGAAAATAGGGTTTGTGGCTAGTCCTGAAACTAGTCAAAAACAGGTGTTTCAGGTAAAAACGTCATAACTTCTTCATAACAGATCCAAATTCAATGATGCCAAATGTGTTGGTTAGGGTACAGGTTGTAGTATGTTTTAGATCAATTCCATGAATATTTTGTGCGGGGCATGCTCTACAAGGTCGCTGTATAGAATAAGCCGGAATTCAACAAGGTATGCCATTTTTTCTATAACTCCTTTTCTAAGAGGTTCCAAGTAGTGCCACCTGGAGGAATTGCATAAAACAAACTGAAAAACATTGTGTATCAGTTTCAAATATTTATTCATTACAGGTACAAAGTTATGATTATTTCAAGTTGGGGTTGTTGACTAACCCAAAACTAGTCATGGTTGAGACAAGCAGTTGATGAGTTGGCACATACATGAGGTGTATATTTGATGATGTTGGTACATATTAATGAGTCATTGTTGATTATTAGTTGATAGATTATTGGTATATACTTGGTACATGGTTGGATGCACTTGTTTATGGTACAGGTTGATTACAGGTTGTTTGGCACAGGTTGGTGCATGGTTGATGCACTTGTTTATGTTGACAGATTGATATATGTTGATGATTGTTGCCTCATCTCAGTTGGTGCTGAGAATGTAAGCTAAGTCTTGCATATAGAGATGGTGATCTTGTAGAGTTGTACTCTATTCAGTTGTTGCTGAAAAACCCCTGGATTGAAGTCCATAATAAAAAGAAAAATTGTACTTACATCTTGTGTTCTTTGTGTTCCTTGTGGAGATGATTTGTTGATGATTTGTTGCTGATATATGTTGCTAATATGTATTCACATCTAACTGATTATAAATGACAACAATGTGTAATGAGCAAATGTTTAATGTTAACTAAGCAGTTTTTGTGTAAGAGGGAAGTTTTGGGAAAAAGATCCCCATGCTCATTCACCCCCCCTCTAAGTGTGGTAGGTGTGTTCAACAATTGGTATTAGAGCGAGCCTTCACTACAAGCCTTAGAAATCTTGAAGGATATCCATAGACACACAAATGAATTATGAAGTTCCAATCCTTGATGAGGAAAACTATTCCACTTGGAGAATAGAGATGAGATTATATTTGAAGACAATGGGAGTAGCTATTTGGAAGGCAACCATCAGTGGATATGTTTCGTTGAAGAACAAGTCAAAGTTTGCATCTCAAAGGAAATGGAAGAAGAATGATGCATTGGCTCTCAAGACCATTCTTAGTGGACTCTCAATCCCTATCAAAGAGAGCATGGGACAATGCACTTTCACCAAGGATCTATGGCTAAAGCTAGAGGAGACATATCAAAGAAAGAAGGAGAAGAAAGAAATTGAAGACCACTCCATCAATATCATCAAAGGTAAAGAATCATCAAAAACTCTTGAATGTATTGTTTCTAACTGTGATTTTGAAAACATTTCAAGTGAAGATAAATAATCAAGTAATGATAGGACAAAGGAAGATCTTGAAGACATTTCAAATGAAGGCAAAAAATCATGTGATGTTGTTGGCAAGAAGGAAGATATTGAAGGTAAAGAATCTCCCAAGACTCTTGACTGCAATAATTCAAAATGTGATGATGTTGAATTTTTCTCGAGTGAAGAAGATGATCTAGAAACAATTTGTGTAAATTTTGATGATAGTTATCCCATGGAAAGAATAGAAGAAAATCTATTAGAACTTCAAAAGGAAATTGAAGAGGGTTTATACATGTATAGGAGTGATCATTTTTATACACACTATAACTATCTTTTGGATAACACTAAGAAGTTTCTTAGGAGGAGTCAAAGGCACATCTTGAAGTTAAAGGAAATTCTCAAAGAACAAGAAGAGAGTTCTAAATTAAAAGAAAAGGAAGAAGAGATCACAAGACTAAAGAATGGAAAAGAAGACATGAATATAGATAATGAGATTAGCAAAAGTTTTGAAACTATTGTCCATCTCAAGACCCAAATTTAAGAAGCCAAAAGAATAGAGGAACTATTGAAGAATCAAATAAATAAAAAGGAAGATTCATGTTGTAAGCTAGAAGATGAAATTGTTGACCTTAAAAAGAAGGTAGAAAATCAAACAAATTCTTGAATACATCACTAATATTGGATGAGATATTAGAAAGTCAAAGATCACCATATGATAAATCAGGTCTTGGATACAAAGGAGAAGATACACATGTTGAAGCAAGAACCTCAAAGAAGCATGAGGTAAATCCATCAAAGAAGGAAGACAATGTTGCAAAGCAACCATCTACACAAGGCAAAGAAAATTTCAAAAGAACAAAGTAAGGAAGACATGAAGAAGCTATTCTTGGGACACCAAAGCAAAGGTATGAAAGTATTTTTCATGGGCATTGTTATTCATGTAATGGATATGGTCACAAATCTTTTGAATGTAGATCTTATGAAAGGCGATATAATAGAAGATTCTATAACACCACAAGGTGTTGGAGATGTGTTCAAATATGACACATTGTTGTTCACTGTAACACTATGAGATGTTACAGCTGTAGTGGATTTGGCCACAAATCCTATGAGTGTTGGAACACAAGAAGAAAGTTTATGATGAAAACTTCAAATAGCATGGCTAGAAGAAGGAATGAAGTAAGGAAGAGAGACATATTTGAAAAGATGGATGCTCAGAGCTCAAGTCCTAAGGAGCAGGGACATCTACAAAAGTGGGTGAAGAAGACAGAGCAGCTAGAACATAATGAAAGACTAAAGGGAAGATCAAGAAAGTCATTTACTAAAGCATACACGGGTGACAATGGTATCAGTTGTGTACATATGCAAGATGACCTTGTATAGGTCACATACATATGCGAGTTGTTGTGCAGCAAACCACGTATATGTGGTAAAGCCTTGAGAAAAAGTCTATGCACATGGATTGTAGCTTGATGTGATGGTATAACACTTTGTTGCAGGGTCTGACATTGTTTGTTGCAGGTTATGACACTATTTGTTGCATGTTTAAGTGTTCATCTATTGAATTATGTAGAATAAAATCTCGAGTGCATGACACTAACCCATGAGGATGGATTGATGTTGATCTGTTGGTGTACATGGCTAGTAAATATTTGAGTTTCATTGATATATCTTATGATGTATTATTGGAAGCATATGTTGATATCATGGTGCATACATGTTTTATGGAGGATTTGGCATACATATATGGGATTCATCATTTTGTGGTATTGGTGCATGGTAATGTACATG
>ML780473.1:476296-490844 GCA_009831015.1 Picea engelmannii
CTTGCAGAAAAGATAGGGGAGACATACCCATAGGGGGAGTCATTCTTCTTTCCATGATTCTAGGAGGAGATATTTATCAGATGCATACCTAGAAAAGAGCCCTATACTTGAAGAAAGAGCACAAGAGCATAATTTCAGGGGGACCAATGGTCACAGGGGGAGTATGTTCAATGTATATTTAGCATTACTTCAGAGTGATATCCCTTGTTCAAAAGGGGAGATATTATTCAGAGGAAGATCAAAGACATTCAGATAGGGGGAGCAACCCCAAGGAGAGTTCAAGCAAGGAGAGCAACTCCAAGATGAGAATGGCCCTTTGCCATTGATGTCAAAGGGGGAGAGTTAATCACATTGATGTGATTGATGGGGAGAGATAGTCACATTGACTATTGATGTAGAGCATGCCTTATCTACATGTTGCATCAATAATTGATAATTGGTGTTGACATCGATGTTGGTATTGCCATCAATGCCAAAGGGGGAGATTGTTGGATCATGTTGTCATTGATGCCAATGGTTTGATTAATTGATGTCATTGATTGATGTCAAGTGATTGATTGATATCAAATTATTGATTGATTGATGATTGATATAATATAATATGATAGTCTTTGATGAGAATGCATAGATGAAGATGGATCAATGAGTTGTCATTGATATGATGAAGATGGATCAATGAGTTGTCATTGATACATGATGAAGATGGATCGATGTGGTTTCATTGGTATATGATGCATTATTGAAAAAATGTATAGATGACTCATTATTGTCTTATCATGATTGATAAGGTGCACAAATGGATGAACTCCAAAGTGGTCCCCTTATGGTGAAAGCCCTCATGGGAAGACGCTTTGCGGATTGAGTTGTCCTAGAAGAATGGTTGGAGGACCCATGCTCTCATTATTTTCTTATCATGATTGATAAAGTGCACAAATGGATGAACTCCAAAGTGGTCCCCTTATGGTGAAAGCCCTCACGGGAAGACGCTTTGTGGATTGAGTTATCCTAGAAGAATGCTTGGAGGACCCATGCTTGTATGTGGAATAATGAGATTAAGATCAAGGAAATTGTTGGTGAAACTATCCTATATGTATAGTGCTTATCATGCCATTTCCGATGGTATGTAGAACGTCACATAAATCCTCACGGCTAGAGAGTTATGGCCATGAGAAGTTGGAGACCCTAGGTTTGGGTAATGGACCCAAGTTTGTTTGATGGGTAACGGTATGAGTTATGATATATTTTCAGACAATACTATTATATATGAATGGTACATATCATTCCATTTCTGGTGGTATGTGGAACGTCACATAACTTCTCACGGTTTGAGAGTTATGGTCTTACGAAGTTGGAAGACCCTCACATGTCATCTAGAAGCCCCAAAAGGTCAAAGTAGTCAAAGTGGTTTAAGGGATTTTAAAAGGTAAAAGTGATGAGTGTACTATAATTCAAAGTGAATACAAAATAAATTATTTAAATAATAAATTTAATGGAGAAATTAGAAGTGGGTTAACCCTAAAATAAGGAAAGTGGGGCCAAGTGACCTGGAAGATGTTTTTAAGGAAGCTACTTGGAGAGTATAAATAAGAGGCAAGGCTCTCTCATTTTAATTACACTTGAGAATATTGAATATCTATATATGTCTGAGGTAAACAAGAATATCTAAGCCGAAATTTTGAAGAAAGGTGAATAAAAGAAGGCTGAAATGCAAGGAAGGATAAATTCTTTTGATGTGGTTTTAAAGGTATGTTATTTATAGGTCATCTCACCATTTTGGCTATAAATTTTTTTCTATAATGATTCAGATCGTGAAATTGCTATTCCATTGAGAAAACATACCCAAGTATATGTGGTAAAACATTCAGCTTGTGGTTCGTTGTATTTTGGGAGTTACACTTCGTGGAAAATAAGGTTTGTGGCTAGTCCTAAAACTAGTCAAAAACAGGTGTTTCGAGTAAAAACATCATAACTTCTTCATAAAAGATCCAAATTCAGTGAAACCAAATTTTTTGGTTAGGGTACAGACTGTAGTATGTTGTGTAACAATTTCATATCAATTCCATGAATATTTTGTGTGGGGCATTCTCTACAAGGTCGCTCTCTAGAATAAGACAGAATTCAACAAGGTATGCCATTTTTGCTACAAATCATTTTCTGAGAGGTTCCAAGTAGTGCCACCTAGAGGAATTGCATAAAACACACTGAATAACATTGTGTATCAGTTTCAAATCTTTATTAATTACAAGTACACAATTATGATTATTTCAAGTTGAGGTTGTTGACTAATACAAAACTAGTCATGGTTGAGACATGCAGTTGATGAGTTGACACATACATGAGGTGTATAGTTAATGATGTTGTTACATATTGATGAGTCATTTTTTATGATTATTTGACACATGATTGGTATATACTTGGTACATGGTTGGATGCACTTGTTTATGGTACATGTTGATTACAGGTTGTTTGGCACAGGTTGGTGCATGGTTGATGTACTTGTTTATGTTGACATATTGATATCTGTTGAGGATTGTTGTCTCATCTCAGTTGGTGCTAAGAATGTAAGTTGAGTATTGCATATAGAGCTGGTGCTCTTGTAGAGTTGTATTCTATTCAATTGTTGCTAAAAAACCCCCAGATTAAAGTCCATAATAAAAAGAAAAAATGTACATACATCTTGTGTTCTTTGTGTTTCTTGTGGAGATGATTTGTTGATGATATGTTACTGATATATGTTGTTGATATGTATTCACATATAATTAATTATAAATGACAACAATGAGTAATGAATAAATGTTGAATGTCAACTAAGGAGTTTTTGTGTAAGAGGGAAGTTTTGGGAAAAAGATCCCCACACTCATTCACCCCCCGCCCCCCCCTCTAAGTGTGGTAGGTGTGTCCAACAATTCTCTTCATCTGATTTGATTTCATTTGTTATTTATATGTTTAGGGTTTTTTCCAGGTTTTCCCTTTGTTTTGTGAGCTTATATACTTCTTTTGCATATTTAACCATTTCTCTTCATGTGCATCTCTGGGACTATTTTATTATTTTTCCTTTCTGTGTTGAATTTTTTTTTTCACATTTCCACCGGTGGTCTTGTTTTTGGGTTGGGATTTCTGTTTCTACATTTTTTTTATTTCGGGATATAATTCAAATTTACCAATATTTGAATGCGCGTACTTGAATTAACACAGCATGGAGTTTGAGTGATTCCATTCTGAAAGACATTGTGCTCAGGGAAAGAAATTTTCATTGTTCAACATCATTCCTATTTCATTTTTCATTTCAGTAACTCAGATTCAAACAAAAAATTCCTTTTTTTCACAAAATGGGTGGCTTTTTTTGCCCCGAAAAGTTGGACCCCTGGGTGTCTCTCCATGATTTCTGTCCAAAAAACTCCAAAAATAAAAAATAAAAATAAACAAAAAAATATGCAATCAAAAAATCCATTACACGATGAATTTATGTGGGATGAATTGTTGCGTTGGGATTTTTAATTTTCTTTTATAATTTTAGAGGTGCCCCCATGCTAGGGACCTTGACCTTCCCCATCTCATGAATTTCTGTAAAATTTATGGGTTGTCTTCACATGTCCCCCATGTGCACTCCTGCATCCTGGAAATTTGGTGGAACACTTCTTTTATGCTTATCATTTGAGAAAAGGAAATTAGACACAAAAAAGGGTGGTTGTTTGGCATGAAACTAGTTGATTCATTTATATAGTGAATAGAGGAAAAAATTTCTTTGGAGAGCAGAGAAATATTCAGGGTTTAAATTTTCTTTTCAGTTATTATTAGTCCCTTCAATATGTAGAATTAATTATATAACTAATGAATTTCACCAATCTCCACATCTAAATATTAAAAAGTTGTACTATGTATTTATTATTATGCATTATTATATTTATTATTTAATATATTATTTAGATTATATTTATTATCTAATATAATAAATATTATATAAAAATATATATTATTAAATTTGAAAGGTTTTTTTTCAAAAAGAAAAATTGAATATTTTTAAAATGCAATTTTCATTTGGCTAGCTTAACTTAATTGGAAGGAAATTTAGGTTATTCTCAAAACTATACAACATCCACATTAAAATAAAAATGTGGTCAAAGATCGTGGCCAATACTATATATGACAAATCTATAAACTAAGTGTCATGGAGCAGCGAGTCTTCCTCCATTCCATGTGAGTCTAGGTCGAATTCTTTGAATTCCAATCTTTCTGACGATATAGTTATGAGTGTTAATTTTTTTCATTTAAAATATTTACAAATTGATTTCTTTTAAGACTATGAAACTAGCCCCTAGTTAACATATTGTTCATGTTTCACAATAATCATCATCATCAATAATTATAGGGTGTCAACTATCATCTCCATTTCCAAATCTACTTGGCAGGGACTAAGGTGCCATGCAGCCCTTGTTTCTTTATAGCAATGTAACATCGGTAACATATCTATATGTATCCCTACACTATACTGTAGACTATGGTTTCCAAACTTTACTTTCCTTGTGTAGGACCACTATTATCGGCGTCGCGAATTTCAGAACTTGGATGATCGGATGTGAAAACCTTCCTATCTCTGTCTTTGGTAGACATCCTCATAAGTCCTTGAGGTGATTAATGAGAGATGTCGAAGATGACTGCAAACCATTTGGCTAATGCAGCTAATGGAAATCGTCCGGCCATGCGAAGGCATCCATACTCTTGGGTATTTCAATGCCAATATGTCATATTATTAATTCTCTTCTTACACCCAAGATTCTCTGATCATTCATCTACTTCTACCATTCCTTGTCTTGCACCCAGTGTTCAATGTGGACTTTCTTCGGTGATATTTTCTACCATTATTGGACACCTCAGAAATCGCAAAGCAATTGACACCAATAGAGCTCAACCCTGACTACATGGAACATGAATCCACTGGTCAGATAGTGGACACAGAGGTCAAGGGCATTCGCTAGTAAATGATCCAACTTTATCGGGTTGTCAAGGTAGGGAAACTCCTACAACAAGGCAAGTGGCTCACCCGAGGCCAAATTCAACAGAAGTTTCCTCACCTGATGGGGGCACTCAACACAATGGAGATCATTGTTTCTTAAGGGGGGAGGACTGATCTAGGTAGATATTGGTGGCCACCCACCTATTCCAACTAGCTCCTCTTGAAATTTTTTAGTTCAATACGTTCTTCTATAATTATTTGTAATTGTAGGTTCTACATTTCTAGGATTGTTTGAAGCCCTAGCCAGCTTCCAAGTGGAGATTGGTGGCCGCCCACCTAATCAAATTGGCTTATTTTGGAAGTTTTCATGTCAGTACATCTTTTGTACTTCAAAGGTCGTTTTGGGGCCCTAAACAATGTTTTTTGGCTTGTCACAATTAAACTGTGGATGGAGTCAGAGTTTGACGACATAATGTGTAGTTCTCATAAAGACCTTTCCAATGGGCTATCACGTGCCTAAAACAGAGGTCGTATGCAAACGTTACGACCTGGGGAAGTTGAGGTACCAACTTATCCATCGAGGCCAACATAACTTTTGGCGTGTTATCCCTTGGAGTTAGGTTTTTGGATGTCTAGGATTTTGGCATTCATGAGTAATGTTAAAAAGCCCTTTGGAGCCTCATTGTAATCATTCTGCTAAGACAAATGCACGTAGCTGCCACATATCTTCTCAGAGATAGCTACTACCATTCGAGCAAGTTGTTTTCAGTTCTGCAGTTTTACAGTTTCAACTTATTTTATTTATTTCATAGAAGTTATTGTTCACTAAATATCTGTTATTGTTCTTTGTATCTCTGTGTTATTGTATTCAGTCTGTTATTCCTTCCGTTGCGCTCATAAATCCAAATCAGTGCCAAGCCAACCCTCAGTTACACATAACCTTGAACGAAAAACCACACAGTTCCCTTCGATGAACTGTCTCCTTGTGCGCCTTTCCTTGTCACCTTGGCTATCAAAACAAGCGAACCTCTCCTTTGTGCTTCATAACCAAGACATTCGCAGTTCTCTCGCCTTGCTTCAGTTCAACTTGCCTTCTTACCTTGGTCGAATTGCTTGCTCAAGACCTTTTCCCCCAAAACTTCCATGATTCCAAATGACTCTTCACTTGGCTTCTTATAGGCGTGTGCCCAAATGACGTGCCCTTTCACCGAGGCGGGATGCAAACTTTCGTTAGTCGAGCTGACCACGTAGATGTGCGTGCGCCCCTTGGGTGAGTCTACTGACTCCCCTAAGCGCACGTATTGCAACTTCGCCGACTCCTCCAATTTCGGTTTTTGGTGCCCAAAGTCTCCTACCTTGGTCAATGTTTGTCGCACAATAGTTCGGTCCAACTCCCATTGCTCGTGCACATGCCCAAAGCATCTGAGTCGTTCGGTTCTTGTTTTTCTTTGTCGTTTAGTCGACTCCCCTTGGTGCGCGCTCAGGGGCATGAGGCGTGGGGCCTCCGCAACCTTCGGTTCAACTTTCGGTTGGTTGCACGCTCATACTATCGAAGCACCCATCGTTCAACTCGGCCATCTTCAACCGTTTGTCTTTCAGTTAGGGCATGCATGATCACCATGGCGTGCCCACTCAACTCGCCACCTCCGTCGCAAGTTAAGTCTTGGCAAGTTGTCTTCGGCACGAAAGCGCTCAAAGATCCCAACTAGCCTATAAAGAGGTTGGATGCCCTCCGACTCGCCCAACTCATTGGCTTGACTCGTGGAAGGAGCGTGCGCGCCCAGTGAAACTCGGACCCAGACCGTCCAATCACGCCAATGTACCTAGGCATCCCTATATACCTTTGGCCCTCACCATGTTTGCACTTGGTAGAGGAAGATCCCACCTCCCCTACATCCTCTCTCCCACCTCGCACAAACACCCGTACTCCCCACCTACTTCGAGCTTAATGAATCTTTATGGTTTTGCGAAGTGGTTTTCTGGTTAAGAACATGTGTTGCCTCTTAAGAGGTCACAGGTTCAAATTCAGAGGGGATAGGATATGTATACCTTCGTAGACTTTACCAGTCAAATCAAGAGGGGTCCCTTGTCCCACAAACAAGGGGTATCATACACCAAATTTGGTGTGCTGGCTTGACCGTGACCTTAAAAATAGATTATTATTATTATTATTATATATATATATATATATATTTTCCAGATTTATCAATTCAAGCGATCGAAATCATTAATATTTTAGTATTTTAATCTTAAAATGTGCATCTTTTGCATATGCAAGGTTTGATCTCTTCTGAAATTAGGGTAAAAATTCACGCAGAGGAGTTTGCATTAATTAATTAATTTATCTGTGTCGAAAATTGTTTATTGCTTCGTCGCAATGAATCTGTGACACAAATGGCGATTCCCACGGAGGTGAGAGTCATCACGTGTATGGTGCATGACATATGCTTCCGTGATTTGTTGAATGTATGTGGTCGGAATCATTATAGCGTTGTCTCACACTGTTATTCTTCCTTTCATTTCCATACAAAATCATACGAATGCAACGCATAATAAAACTGGAAGTCTTCATTCAACGCGGCAGTTACATGTTAATTACGCGACACAGAGCGATGTTTTAAAAAATCACTAACAGTTATTGATGGAGTGGAATCCATGGTCCTAAGTGATCGTTATTGGGTGTGTTGGTTAAACGTTTTATTTTTTGGGTTTTTATGGATAGAAATTGGTTAAAATCTGGTTATGTAAATTTGAATAAAATTTTTATTTTCTATTGTTTAAATTGCTTTTTTGAATGCATATAAATAAATTATTGAAAAGACTAAAAAACTTTTGAGACACTGAAATTCAGAATTTTTTTTAATGTGCTTATGTTTTGCATCAAACCCAAATTAAACATGAGCCAACCATATCATTGCCTTTTATTGTATTTTCATATTACAAGAGTAATACTATTTAGCTTTTTCCAATCCTAACAAGAATAATACTTCAAATTCACAAAGATGTTTGAAGTTTATATATGTAAAGTTTAATTTTAAAAAGATGTTAAAATTTTATATATGTATTTTCAATTTTGTTTATCTTCTCTAATCAAATATTTATGGATATTAAAGTTTCAATATTGTGTTAAATATATTTATATAATTATTAGTATAAATTAAATTAGTAATTTCAATATTGCATAAGAACAACTTAGTTATAGTTTAAAGTTATCATTATCTAGATATATTGTAATCTAAAATATTTTTTTATATTTTTTTTCTCCAAATTTAAGGAAAACTTCTACTAGTTTAGAGAGTATATACATTCCCAACATTAATATAATATAATTAGTATATATAAAATATAATATAGTTAAAACTGATTTGTTAATTATAATATAATTTAAAATTACTTTAAAAAAATATAATAATTACTAAAATCAATCCATATGAATCTCTTACACTTTAATTTAAAAATCAATCCATATGAATCTTCTACACTTTAATTTAAAAATCAATCCATATGAATCTCCTACACTCTTATTTTTTTGGAATGTGTGATATTACAATTTGATTATTTTTATTTTTTAAAATTATGTTAAAGTATTTTTAAAATTTGATTGGCTATTCAAATCAATTCGTTATTATCCAGCTAGCTGCTACAAATAAATGTAAATTTAAAGAAGGTATTGGTTATGGATAGCTTATTTCCATAGTTATTGTTATTGATACAATTAGATTTCCATAGTGGCTTTATTTTTCATTCATGTAATTTGAGTTTGAACCAGTAGATACAACATCAACATATGTACATGTAGTTGATAACCAATACCAACTTTAGATCACAACATACTTTTTAATGGCTGACATTAACCTCCATAACCCAATTTGATTTTTGATGGAATGTAAATGTAATTATTCAATTCAATTTCTCATAACATGGAGAGTTTCAAAGATTCAAACCATAAACCCGGACACAAAAGCCAAAAAAATATCCCTGTACCCAAAAATCCCAACAAAAAAATATATATATACATCTCATGGATAGTTTTGGAAGTGGACTTTTGACCACTTACAAACAAAAGCATCCACATACATCTCAAGAACAGTTTTGAAGATGAACATTTAACTACTTGAGAAGTCAAGGAGTTCATGTCACTCACCTTTTTGGAGGCTACCAATTAAATATGTAAATAGAAAAATCTTGATTAAAAACCAAAAGTGCTCCCTTTCTAATTTGATTTTCAGGTTGATCCATCCTTTGTATTAACTTAGACTGTTTTGTTACTAATATAGAAATCAAAGTAAAAGTAAAGTAAATTCATATTAAACTCTCAATTTTATGTGATGGAATTCATCACATAAAATTAATGAGGAAAGAGAGTTTACTATTAAATTAATATAAGTTAATTTTGTGTATTTACATAGCAGGATTCCGGCCAAAAAAAAGGTAGAACGTTTAGGGAATATCTTTTTTATATGATATATTATCCGGCGATGGAATACACATTTTATCCGGCGATGGAATACAGAGAACGATACACCTCAATTTGAACCAGTTATTTCTTTATAGCAATGTAACATCCGTAACATATCTCTATGTATCCCTACACTGTAGACTATGGTTGCCGAATTTTACTGGCCTTGCGCAGGACCACTACTGTCGGCGTCGCGAATTTCAGAACCTGGATGATCGGATGCGAAAAGCTTCCTATATCCGTCTCTGGTCGACATCCTCGTAAGTGCTTGAGGCGATTAATGGAAGATGTCGAAGACGACTGCAAACCATATCGCTGATGCGGCCAATGGAAATCGCCAGGCCTCGCGAAGGCATCCGGAGTCTTGGGTATTTCAACGCCAATCTGACATATTATTAATTCCCTTCTTCCACCCGAGATTCTCTGATCCTTCATCTGCTTCTGCCTATCCCAGGAAAATATATTTGTTGGGTTCTGCAGTCTCTAGAGCTTGCAGTACTATGCATTTGCTCCGAATTTAGATTGTCATGGATCTCTGAAGGAATTGGCCCTGGGATCGTAACGGAAACCTGCGGCAATCTAGCAGATTCCAAAACTGGCTCTTCGGGCTGGGCGCCGATTCTGCAGAGGGGACAAGTGGAATGCGAAAGAAACCACATGTCAATACACTCAACATGGAAACTATGCCTGCAATTTGGCAGAAGCCGACCTTTCTCATTCTCCTCCAACTCGGACAGACAGACCGCGCACTCCAGCCCATCGCTGAAATTCTGCGATTTATATACAAACATTGGGAGAGTCTCTATCACCGCAGAATCCAACCCCACGTTCCGCAGCCTCGCCGGTTCTTGACCTGTAAAATGAAGCCGACTACGCCTAGAAGCTGATCTCCTTCTGGAAAATCTAGCAGGCTGCCTCCTAAACCATCTGGCATAAGCGTGCAGCAAAAGGAGAAACCAAACCACAAATAGAAGAATTATTATGGCCGAGATCATGATTCTGCCATTGATGGCATGTCTAGGTTTGCTGTAAACGTGAGGGGGAAGATAAAAAGGATCGTCGGAGCTCATGGCCGAATCCTCAAATTCGCCTCTCCTGCCTGAAATTGGAGCTACGGGACACTCTCTTTCAAATGGTACTGGTAGCAAACCTCGGCCCTAGCCCAACCTACTGCTAGAAATACTTACAGATAATGCTTCCTCGCATACTAGGTACATGGTGCTCGAGCCTTCAATTCCTCCCAATGGACAGCACCTCCTATATGAATCGAAAACTGACTTGAAAAAGCTTGTTAGTTTCGATAAAGAGCCCCGGCCGGCCCGCCTGCCTGTTGATTTCAGAACACTCGATTTTGAGAAAGCGAGAAACGCCAAGCTGTATGGAAGGAATTGATGGTGTAAGCCTGGTCACTACTCAGATAATTGAATCTGTTGCTACTCAAATACCTAAACCAAATCATGCGCTCGAGTGAAACCAATTTTACATGCCTCAGTTTGATGAAAGGTTTCAAAAATTAAGCTCAATGCCACTAGATGGACCTTCACCAGTTTGATGAAAGGTTTCACAAATTAAGCTCAATGCCACTAGATGGACCTTCACCACGTTTTACAAATCGGGGGTGTCACATTCACATGGTGAATATTTTAATTTCGAAAGGATTTTTCAATTTTCACGCAATATTGGCTCGTTGAATTTCGACTCAAGGGACACCTAACAACGTATGTAGATGCGCATGTAGTAGTAAACAATTTCATCAATTCCATTTCATTGCTCACCTTGTTACTTCTAAGGCCGCTGCTTATGGATGGCACTAGGCACACCTTTTAGGAGGATGTGAAGCGTTACTACATAAGCTTGCAATGTCATAAATGTTTGTTTGATTAATGGATGGAGTGGTAAGATGTAGAGTTAATGGGTTAAACATCTCTTAGTCATTGGAGTTATTTTCGGGTGCACTTGGACGCACTCTTCTTGAGTGCATTTGTTGTAGGGATATGGTTGATGATAAGGAACCAAAGTTAACTAATGACACTTGGGTTCACCTTAGAGTGAAGGGGCTTATAAGAACAAGGAAAGTCTCATAGGAAAGGAGGAGGCCTCAAAAGTGCTAAGGCATAATAAAAGCATTGACCATTCATTTTAGTGAAAATGAGTTCTTCGGTTTGTGCTAATTTCAAGGTTGGGAGCAATAGGGCGAATTGCATTGGCTGAATGAGGGGAAAAAGAGGACATGACATGCACGACATAGTCCTGCAGTTGCTTCAAGGGTTGAATTGATAGTTCTTGCAAGAAATTGAGCCTTGTGTAATTGTAATTTGTGAATGAGTTGCAGGAAGTTGGTTTCTCTCTTTTGTTATACATTGCAACATTCTTCATATAAATAAAGTGAAGGTCAATGTTGCCTATACTTGTGTATTGTGGTTGATTTACTAAAAATGAATGTTATGTTCCTTGCTTTTCTTTATCTTGGTGAAATATTGAAATATTGGCTAAGTATTGCTAGGATGTTTTAATGTTGTGAATGGACGTGTGCCCATTGTTTGGTGAACTTTGTTTTGATGGAATTAGTTGAGCATCTAAGATACTATAGCTTAAGATATAGTTATGGGAAGAACTTAAGTGAAGAGGCATACTCTGGTTGTAGCAAGTGTAGGTTCGTAAAGCCATTTTTATTGAAGCAAGGCATTGTCACATGATTGGAGATGATAAAAACAAAAATTTAGTAAGACTCTTAGAATCGTGACTTGTGGTATAAGAACTCAAGTTCTTCAAGAAATTGGTCTTGGAACCTTGTTGGACGCTCTTAACCATGTTCTAGAAGGAAGCACTGGGTTAGAAGGGTGGTTTGGCACATTCAAAACAACTTTGAAGTGAATGTAGAATAATTTATTTAATTCTTATATTAAGAATCGTGAAATCTTTAGCTCTATATGTTCTACTACTTGCACCCAATCCCATATAGTGATGGTTGAGCATCTAAAAGATGAATACACAAACTAATGTGTCAGATAAGATAGTACCTAAGAATCTCTAATATGGCTGGTACAAACTCATAATGTGTTACCTACATGGGTTTTACATTATATTTTGCAATACAAATATGAATCTAAATAAGAGATTTGTCTTTCATATGGAAAAATCATGTATAAAAGAAAAGTAAAAGTGATGGTGAAAATTGAAGAAGAAGCAACAGTTTACATGACACAATGGTATATATGTCCACATTGTGCATACATAATAGGGTGAAGCATTTATAAGACTGAAACAAAAACCTAATAGGTCAAGCTTGTTAAACTTATTTATCTTTTCATTATTTATTTCTATTTTTGTTAAATAGAGTATCATTATGACTAGCTAACCTTATTGGATATTTCCATATCCTTAAATTTGTTATATCCATAAATATATTAAAGACTTGCAAGAGAAATAGAATAGGTTAAAGGGGATTTGTTATATCCATAAATATATTAAAGGTTTGGAAGAGAAATAGAATAAGTTAAAGGGGGACTAATGCCTCAAATTCAATATGGTAAAACAATGACAAAGATAAATGATGAGATAAAATCTAGACCTTCAAAATGTGCCATTATTTGAAAATCATGTACTACAAATTTCTTTAGCCAAAGCCAAACCTACACTTCCCACAAGTGGAGATAATGAGCAAAAGTAAAGAAAGTGAAAAATCAAACCAACCAAAAAAACAATCTAATTATTTAAGTGAACTTGGATTATTTATGTAATCATTGCATTGGAGTTTTAAACAAGGAACCACATTTATAGTCATGTTGAATTACATAAAATAAACTTGACATAAAAAATCTAGATGTGGATATTGAGAAACAAAGATTAAAATATCACTTGAAAAAAGTTGGTAGGGACAGAAGTTGGAAGGAAAAATCCTTGCAAGCTTTAACTATGGCAAGTTCCTAGAAGAAGAAAAAGTAATACATCAAGGGCATAGAAAATAGGTCGATTATTTTTAAGATCATGAGCTATAAATTGATTAAATTAGAAAAAAGTATCTCTACATTGTTCTTTTGTGATTAACATAAGATGAAACATTGTAGGATCTTGAAAAGTCAAGTAAATGATTAAGCTAACTCGACAATGATGGTTTGCGTATGTCAAAAAAATCATGATTTTTTAACACCTTGATTTTTTAGATTTGTGCAGCCAATTTCTTATCATATGACTGACTCACTAATTAATTAATAATTCACCAATTAGTCATTGTTTCATCTAGACATAAAGCCAAGAATGAAATCCAGAAAAAAATTAACCAATGCAACAAGCAATTTGAACATAACAAACTAATTTTAGTTGTTTCAATACTCCATGCTTACAAGTTTCCTTCTTGGAATTCATTCCCTGACATATACTAGATTTATAAGTGGAAAAAATAACACTACAATTCAAGCGAAGAAGTCAGGGAAAATAATTATGGGATATTGAATGAGGCCAAGAGTATGGATTTTAAACTAAAAATTTCTACAATTTAGTCTACCTATAGCCATGAAAAGTAATGTGGTTGCATAGTGATTGTTGGCCCATGATATCACATATCTTCTTTGCAAGTACTTTATGTTAAATGTAGAAGAATGTGTGGATTAGAGGATTTAGTGTGAATTGGTCCAATTTATATGCATTTAGGTTTGAGAAGGATTCAAACAAGTAGAGTTTAGAAAAAATGAAATATGTTTGTGTTTCACATTTAAATAATAGAGGATAAGGTTTTGGAGAGTTAACCATGGTTATGATGTGATGATAAGTTTAATAATATTGAGTTTTTAAAGGAAATATAAAAAAAAAATTGTACTAGGGAAAAAAGTGGTGTATTTGAACTTTTTTTTATATTGATTTCAAGATGAGACACGCAAGTAATAATATATATTTTGATTTAACCTTGTTTTAAACAACATTTTTTCAAAAAAACAATGAATTTGTTAAAACTATTAGCTCTCTATATTTTGTCATTATTCCATAAATTAAAAAAAAAATGTACACTTACAATATGTTTTCATTATGATGTGATTCATTGACTTTAATCTACAGTGAGTCTATTCCTATCTCTTATGTATTCAAACATATAAAAATAGGATTATTTATATGTTTTAAATGACACATTAAAATATTAT
>ML780473.1:490980-511206 GCA_009831015.1 Picea engelmannii
TATAACTACAAAAAAAAATTTCTATAATAAATGTAAATGTGTATTCCAATCTAAGTGTAGAAGCTAGAAGTTAAAAGAGATGGTAGTTCTACTTGAAATGTTTTGAGTTTAAAGGTGAATAAATTTTAGATATTTAAATATATAAAGAAACTCTAAAAATAACTAAAATTATGAAATTGTCATTATGATAATTTTTAAAATAAATGCAATGCATTACCATGAAACATAAAATTGAAAGAAACATACTCTAAAGTTTGAATTTTCTTTTTTTACTGAAATATTTCACGCTAACTACTTATTACAAAACCTCAAACAATACCTTAAATATTAACTTAAATATAATTTATATCACATTATAATCATAATATTAACTTAAATACAATTTATATTACATTATAATTATAATTAATTTTTAATTTATCGAATTGGAATGTTTTTTTCTTTCAAATAAAGACTAACGAAGAAAACATATATACACTACACAATTTACATGTGTACAAATCATTATAAAACATCACATTCTAAACTATTCCATAAGCTATAACCTAAACATTATTGTTATATATTATTATTATATACATAATGTTAAACTATAACCTAAACATTATTATTATATACATAATGGTAAAATTGTTTTGATGTATCTCAATACAATTAGAACACCCATTTTTGAATGTAAATGTAAACCTGTTATTTTGGTAAAATTGAACACCCATTTTGAATGTAAATGTAAACATGTTATTTTGGTAAAATTGTTGTGATGTATACAAATATAATTACAACACCAATTTTTAAATGTTTAACATTTTATTTTATTTAAATGTGGTAAATGGAATGTGTAACATAAAGCACATGGAGACATACATATAGTGTGAATGATTATTTTATTTAAATGTGGTAAATGGAATGTGTAGCATAAAGCAGATGGAGACATACATATAGTGTGAATGATGCAAAATAGAGGATAAACTTTAAAAACCCGAACACGCAGAATATATAAAAACCAACTAATATAATAATACAAAAGTTAACCACGTTAAAAATGTGTATCACTAATCACAATATGGATTTCAAATAGGTTGTGTTTGATTGACAAACTTGTATACTTTCATATTAAAATTTGAGACACTTAATTTAATAATTTAATATAAGATACATTTGGGTTGGGTTATATATATATATATATATATATATATATATATATATATATATATATATATATATTAAGAAGTTAGATGAAGGTAGACGATAATTTGGTTGAAATCTCTTTAAGAAAAATGTGCAATAGTAATTGAAAAGGAAATTGTGGAAAAAAAAAATAGTATAAAACTTACTATATGAAGAGATATAAAGAAAAATTATCCATTGAGTTAGATTTTATTTATTTTATGGTTAGTTATAGTTTTTTTGGTAGTTCTGTATAAGGTAGAGGCTATTCACACTTTAGATGGTCCCGTATCTAAGATGGTGAAAAGGGGAAAAATGAGAGGTGAGAGACTTGCATGTAAGTCTTTTTAGGACCACCCAACTTGAGTATTGTACTCCTTCAGTTGCTTCGAGAGTTGAAAAGTCTGGGGGATGTTATTTGTAGGTAGTGGATGTGAAAAAAAGTTGCTAATTTTTGGACCAGAAAACTAATAAAAGCGAAAAAAAAATACTTTCTCCCTTATGGCCTTAGAAGAGTGATCTAAACTAGCTCCTAGCATCAACCAGGGTTTAAAACAACTAACAAATGAATAGTTTATCAAAATTACTAGAATCAAGAGTCAAAATAACTTTGGAACTTACAACCATGTCTTTTAATACAGTTGGAAAATACAAAAAAACCCTCAATGATGAGAAAACAACAAGCTTTTTGTGCCTCAAATGCTTGGAAACAAAATCGAAATTGCCCGAAAAGTGGTCCATGTAAGTTAAAGATGGGTTTAGTGGGAAATTTGATGTTTGAAAAGTCAATTCCAACCCTTATGTAGGATGCTACAACCATGAAAAAATAAAAACCAAAATATAAAAATTACTTAAAAGATAAACTACTTGATTCTTGGGTTGATTCTGGGTCAATTCAGTGCTAGAAATTAAATTTTTAAGTGTTGTAAATTCAAGATAACCCTCTGTTGTGTTGAATAAGTTAATGTCCACTTGTGTTAAATGACTTTTTCAAGTTTCATAAATGAAGCCAACACCTTGGAAAGTGATTTGACCACAGTGGGGCTACTTGAATTTTTTTTACCTACACTTTCTCTTTATATTAAATGAATTTATGATTTTAAAAGTAGAGGAGTTTATGGCATGCAATTATAACAAACATGAATTTTTAGGGTACTTTTGTGCATTTGAAGGTTGAAAGTTCAAACCACCTATCAATTGGATGATCCCAATATGAAGAACAAGTTGGGATTCTCATTGAGAGACTAGGGATAATTCAAGTATAGAAAAGCATGTCAAAAATCAATGTACTAAGATGTCACATGTTTAACTACAAGTTCATGCAAAAAGACATCCATCTTTTGGGACTTGTCCCTTGATTTTTCATAAGAATTGTCCAAATTCCAAGAGAAAGAGGTTTTGTTAGTACACCAATCTCTTTTGTTTCTAGTTCTTAGTGAGAATTTTATTTTTTAACTTGTCCTGTAGTGAGAATTGAAAATATCAACCCACCTTCAACTGAATGGCCCAATAGACAATCAAGCTCTTGGGAAACATGAAATGGAATATCCGGTAGGAAAGAAAAAGGAATATAAGTTCATTTAAATCAACGTAATGGTTCATAACATTGACATTGGATAATGTTATTATCAAGAAAGAGATTTCCATCCTCTTGACCCTCATTATATAATTTGTTGAAAAATGGCATCCGAAGTTCATATAGGACATGGTGTCATACAACCAATTTTCTTGGTAAGAGAGATCAATGTCTTCAATATCGCTAAAAGTTTCATCAATGGAAGGAATATTGAGACCTAAAATATTATAAATAAAGTTATTTGTGATATCTTCTGTACACTAAACATATTGTGGAGGATGAGGCTTCTTTGAAAAAATTAGGATGGGAATTCTTGGATACTAAATCTTCACAACATGAGAGTTTAAATCTTCATAATATGATGATAGTTTAGATATCATGTTACTCGAATGATAGGATGAATGTTTATCCTAGTCGAAAGATTGAGAGAAAGGTATGTAATCATAAGGGCAGTCATTGAACATAATGAGATTATCAAGATATTTGTGTGGACTAACATTTAAAAATTGAGGCGACCTTTCATTACGAACCCCAAATGTTTTGAGATATGGATGCATTGACCTACTAATGTTTTTTGGATAGGAAAATAAATGTGACAACATAGATTGGTTTGGTCACTTTTATTTTATAGGATTATCTAATTTTTCACTAAATGATATTATTACTAATGATATTTTTTGATTTTATGTCTTGAATAGTTACATTCTTGACACTGGTAACAATGTTATCACTCTTACCTTGAAAATTATCTCTTATAGTTGTTATGGGAGACTTGTCATTGTCAGAGAAGTTAAAAGGAATGATATAATACTTTATGACAACATCATCGAATATGTCACATGAAGGTAGAAGGGAATGTTCCTTATTTTCATCAACAAGCACTTGTGATGCTTGTGATGTGCTCTCAAAATTTTTGAAAAATTCATACAAAGGGGCATAAGCAATCAAAGGACCTTTACACAAGGAAACCATACTTATGATATTATAAATGGAGGAAGGTAGAGGTTATGAAGTAATAAGAGTATCATTCTTCTCATAATCTAACTCTACAACAATGTATGTGTGAAATGGATGACATGTTTGAATTTCAGTTGTGTTGTGATTCATGTTGGCCACAAATGATGTGTAGATAGATTCACTTTCTTGAGTAAGGATAACTTCCATATAGATTGGTTCTTTTATATATTGAGGAACATTCCAACTTTCATCTTCAGGAATGACAGGTGAATCACAAGGAATTGATAATTCTATATGTATCTGTTGAGCACTCAACACACCCTTAAAATTTTCAAATTTTTTGGGTACCACTTTCTATTTTTTGTCGTTTTCATTTATTTCCTTTGATTCAACATGGGTTGTGTTTCTACTATTTTTCCAAATTACTCATTGATTTACATAGTTTTACTTGCATATACAAATCAAGAAAATCCAAAGAAAACCAAAGCCACATGTCTTTCAAATAAGATCAGAAAACACAAAACACTTGGTGGTGTTCCTAGGAAAAAAGTTTCAAATCCACTGCTAAAGGAAAAGATCCTCGATAGGCGATGGGCACCACTGTAAAGCATCGACGATGATCAATATTGGGAATCATATGAAACAATATCCATATCAAAAGATGCAACAGATGCTTGAGAACTATGACTTTGATTAAGAATATGCATGAGCCAAGATCGATGTGATTTGCACAAAGGAACTACTTGTTCAGAAAAATGCCAACACCGATCAATATCGGGCATCAATGAGTTAAATAAAAAGTGTGGGACATGCTCGAGAATGTCGATGCCGATCAACATCAAATGTTGTTTTTTTAGGATACCAACTATGCAGGGGTGTTGCTTTCTCGTAAATTTGTTGACGTCGATTAACATTGGGCATCGGTGAGGTAAATTTCCCAAAAACCTGTCGTTGAGTCGAAGAGATAGTCATTGACACTCGAGTAACACATGAAATCGACACCTGGGATTAAAAACTAGGAAACATGCAGACCATGAGAAAACACCAAACACTGATAAACATCAACATTGGTCGATCAAGAAGACTAAACCTATATTCAGACCCACATCTTACTTCTATAAAATGCCCGATCTAAGAGATTATGATGAACAATATGAACCATCTGTTTGGTCTTTCTTAGGATCCCAAAATTCATCGAGACTGTCCATATCGGGACCCTCTACCCACACACATCCCTATGTTTCAGTCTTACTAAAATATGCCACATCGATACCCCGGTCAAATCAAATGTAGAAAAAAGAATGTTTCCCTGTCATTTACATTGGATCGCCTATTTAAACACTCATTTTCTTAAAAGCTTCAAGAAGCATGGATGGTTGACTCCCGATTACATATCATTGTGTGCCAATCTACAACCATTTAAATTTTCTGATAAAAAACTCCAAATTCCTTTTGCACCACTGGTATTATCGTCAGTTTTACTACAAGAGCTGGCACATGTGATGGATGGAATTAATGAAAATCTCTCATAGATCCATTTTCATGAAAGCTTGATGATTGCAAATGTGAAACCCGACTGTTATTTGTTCGAATACATTTTAATGATCTCATGTTTTACATAGAAGTGTTTGAATTTCTCTCTTGAACTCATGATTGATCCAATATTTCTAAGTAACTAAGTTGTTTTGTTTTTTATCGCAAACTCGTAACTGGTGATTATTGGACTTGAAAGAATTTCGGCACACATGTATTTATCATAGTTTTCTTTGAAATTTATGGTAGGGAAGGTACTAAGCTGAATTATTGTATTTGTAGGAAAAAAATCCACCTAGATGACTAGTAACCCTTAGGTCACCCAAGACTCCAAAATGAGGAAGTGAGAAAGTATAAGGAGAGGCATCCATCTTGGTAACAAAAAAGATAGATTTTTCCCCCAAGGAAGAGTCGGTGATAAAAATGTCACAAAAGAAGCCCGCAAGTCTGCCCCTATTCTTCAAAGACACAGAAAATGACACGACTTCCAAGATAATTCTTCCTTCTTGGTTGGACATGTACAAAAAAGTCCATTATGAGGATTTCCCAGAATTTACGCCTCACAATGACCCGAAGGTAAGGGGATTAGATGACTAGGTATTCTAGAGCATCAAGTGATCTTCATTATACTTGGTAGTAGACAAGACATCCATCCTTCCATGTGTTTATCTCCTAGAGTGGATCATCCATTGTGAAGATGCAGAGAAATTCTTGTTGAATAACAAGGATGGGGAATGTATAGGTGTGTTCTTGTCGATAGAAGTGAGCACCTACTACAAGTGCAAGGACACTGAACTTAGGTTGAAAACATAGTTTCTCGTTGCATTCTATGAGAGAAATAACATTGGTCAATTGTTAGCATCGTGGTGGAAGGAGGATAAGAAGTTTGTGAATCGGGCCTCAAGGTGGTTCAACACAACAAAACTCCGAGAACCTTACATTTTCCTGATGGCCTTGATCTATCGTTTATATGGAGAAAATGATTGTGATAGGTTCTCTAAAGCCTGGATGCCTTTGGCTCATATGGTTTCTAAATATGGAATCACTTTTAACTGGGGAGATATTATCTCGAAACAATTGAGGACATGGATAGAAGAGGCACATACTCCAAAACCCGAGGAAAACCCTGCATTCTACATGGCATCTTATCTCCTAGATGGAATATGCACTAGACATGTTTTTCCTAGTCTATGCCTAACATGGAATGTCTCTGAAGTGTCTGTACATGTCTACTTCGACATATTATGGGAGAACATGTATAAAATAGCAATGGATTTAGTTTGTGATAGTTTCATAGGTCAAGTGTATTCTCTAATTTTTAAGCAGGATTTCCCAATACCATTATAAAAAATGAGGAAGGTAATATACAAAAGTGGGAATTGGTACTTGGAATAAAGAAACACATATATTAGGATTTTTGGAGCCCTTGGAGAACCACACCTATTGTCAGCTCATTTTCCTGATAAAATGGTGTTAGGGGAAATCCACTACCAGAATACACTACAAGGGTTCAATGCATCTTTGGTAAAGGAAAAGAAAAGGATATTTATTCCCTATGGGTTCTATGTAGGTTACCATTTTGTGAAGGAGACCACATAGTCTAGATAAGAATCTCAAATTCAAATAGAGTATAGGTTCATCACCGAGAGGTACAAGAGGCATGACCCTAAAAACCTAGTGGTTGAACATGATAATCAAGTAGTGTCTCTTTGACCTTACCCACATGATGATTTGGAGGATGAAATATTCATAGAGAATTATTTGAGTTGGGAAGAAGTTTTTCACAGGAAGGAAACACTAGACCTGGTTAGGTTCATGGCCAAGCCTGGGAATGAACAATTGGAATTTGTAGAAGAGATGTTTGGGCCAATAGTGATGGCACAAGCTCGATAGGAAGGTAAATAGTAGATAGTGGAAAGGTATGAGGCACACTAAATCTTGGATGAATCTAGAAGGATGATGCAGATGCATGGGGACATTTTCATGGTTTTGGACGGAACAACCGTGGTAGTAACTCCAGTCACATTCAAATGGGTTGGGGAGATAGAATCCCCTGGAAATACCTCGGTAGAAGAAGATAATGAGCAACAGAACTCAGAGAAAAATGCTGCAAAAGAACTCGGAATGGGGCCATCCCCTTTATCATCAAGAATCCCTGACACCCTGGGGAAAGTAGCTAATGTAATAATTGATATAATCACAATATATTAAAACGATGTGGAGGAAACACATATTGTAGTTCCTATCACAAATGAAGTAGTGTTGGGACTTAGAAATGTCATATTTCCATCCACCTTTCCCTTCACCAGTCTTCACATTTCATCGCCCCATTAACCTTTCATGATACCATTTTCATAATTAAATATGGGTTAAACCTTATTATTTTCCAAATCATTTATTTTAGTATTAAAAGGGAATTTGTNATTAAATATTAGAAAATTGACATGTTTTCATATATATCTCAAAAATGTGTGAGCTTTATCATGTGTAGGAATATGTGAAGGATTAATTCAAAAGAATTCTCGAATACTTCCTCCACCATTTCAAGATTTGAGGAGATAATTCAAGCCTATTCCAAGGAGAAGATCATGGATATTTGGTTGTCATATCTCATCCAAGATATATGAGAGATATGTGTGAGGATTTGAAGGGATTATATTTTGTAATAATGGGAAATGGGTTGAGAGAAAAGTGGATCTGTAATTATGAGATGTTTATCTCCTTTTCAAAGCTTTGTCTCTTCATGAATCCAATCTACATCATAACAATTCTCCTCAAGAACCTATCTCATAACAATTCCCTTAATCTACATAATAATCAATCCTCCTCCTCATGAAGAGACTCCTTTTGTAAACCTACATGTTGAAGATTAATGCAAGTTTGGATTCAGTGATTTTGTCCCTCTTAGAATTTATCATCTGTTGATATAAAAGCTTCCATGTTGGCATTGTCAAGGGCCATCGATCCAGCTTGGTAAGCTTATTGTAAATTGATAGTGTAGATTTTCATTTCATGTATTTGTTATTTCGATTTCATGTTATTTTGTTTGATTTCACTATTCGAATTTGTTGCAAAGTGTGGTAATGCAGGAACAATTGGATCTCCATATTTCACCATACATGAGCTTTAATGGGGCATCCCACTTGTTAGTTTAGTTGTTTCAGGGGATAGAATCAAAGTTCATATTTTCCTTTCATGAGCCATCAATGAACAGGGCCATCACCTAGGCAAGATCTTTTGCTTGTTTATGAGTTTTGCTTTCCAGATTTCTAGTCATGTGAAGATTGTTATTTTTAAGAGTGTGTTGGTTTCTAAATGGTTTTCTTATCTAATCTATACTAAACAAACATAGGAACCTATCTTCTATCAACGCATATAGTGCATCAACTCTATTGATTATGAATCCCAGTTGATAATTTATGTTTGGTAATATATTATGCATATAATTGCACCAACATTTTGGTGTCGTTGCCGAGGAGTTGTAAACGGTAATAGGTAGTATTCGGATTAGATTACTTTAATGGTTTTGAATTGGTTTTATGGATGACCTAAGGGCGGAGAGAAGACAATAAGATGTACGGGAAGAGCCCACACATCCACTTTGGTGGGGTTTCTCCAAAGTTAGGTTGTCCTCTTCCTTTTATGCATAAGTGTGTTGATCCTTATTTTATCTCATATACTCTGTTGCACTTTTCTTCATAAGCATTGATACACATATTGGCATGATTCAAAAATATGCAAAAAAACTTTCTTATACTCAGTGATGTTTCCTTATGCACAGTGATAGCTTATTTTTTTTCCAGCAAGTAAATGGGTAAATTATTATCATAACAGCGAGAGAACAAATAACTAAATGAATGTTGTTTACACAAGAACCAACATCAACAAGAGAACAAATAACAAAATGAATGTTGTTTACACAAGAACCAACATTCTCTATATTCATGGTTGTCACACAAGAACCAACCATAAGAAAATGTCAGCTGTTACTCATGTAAATCCCATCCTAGAAATATTCATTATCATCACTCAAAGCCAAAATTCAGATGCCAAAATTTCTTGAGAAGATCCATGCATAGTTGCACGAGGGCATGCAACAAGTTCAGTTGGGGGGTATATTGGGACTCATAAATGTCATATTTCCATCCACCTTTCCCTTCATCAATCTTCACATTTCATCGCCCCATTAACCTTTCATGATACCATTTTCATAATTAAATATGGGTTAAACCTTATTATTTTCCAAATCATTTATTTTAGTATTTAAAGGGAATTTGTGATTAAATATTAGAAAATTGACATGTTTTCTTATATATCTCAAAAATGTGTGATCTTTATCATGAGTAGGAATATGTGAAGGATTAATTCAAAAGACTTCTCGAATACTTCCTCCACCATTTCAAGATTTGAGGAGATAATTCAATCCTATTCCAAGGAGAAGATCATGGAGATTTGGTTGCCATATCTTATCCAAGATATATGAGAGATATGTGTGAGGATTTGAAGGGATTATATTTTGTAATAACGGAAATGGGTTGAGAGAAAAGTGGATATGTAATTATGAGATGTTTATCTCCTTTTCAAAGCTCTCATGTATAAAAGAGAGTGTCCTCTCTTCATGAGGAGGAGGATTCATTATTATGTAGATTAAGGGAATTGTTATGAGATAGGTTCTTGAGGAGAATTGTCATGATGTAGATTGGATTCATGAAGATACTCCTTTTGTAAACCTACCTGTTGAAGATTAATGCAAGTTTGGATTCAATGATTTTGTCCCTCTTAGAAGTTATCATCTGTTGATCTAAAAGCTTCCATCTTGGCATCGGCAAGGGCCACCGATCTAGCTTTGTAAGCTTATTGTAAATTGATAGTGTAGATTTTCATTTCATGTATTTGTTATTTCAATTTCATGTTATTTTGTTTGATTTCACTATTCAAATTTGTTGCAAAGTGTAGTAATGCAAGAATAGTTGGATCTCCATATTTCACCATACATGAGCTTTAATGGGGCATCCCACTTGTTAGTTTAGTTGTTTCAGGGGATAGAATCAAAGTTCATATTTTCCTTTCATGAGCCATCAATGAACAGGTCCATCACCCGAGCAAGATCTTTTGCTTGTTTATGAGTTTTTCTTTCCATCTTTCGAGTCGTGTGAAGATTGTTATTTTTAAGAATGTGTTGGTTTCTAAATGGTTTTCTTATCTAATCTATACTAAACAGACATCGGAACCTATCTGTTATTGGTGTATACAGTGCATCAACTCTACTGATTATGAATCCCGGTTGATAATTTATGTTTGGTAATATATTATGCATATAATTGCACCAACAAGTAGTAACAAAGGTACTAAGCACAAAAGTATCTCAAGGGACAAATTTTTTGGATATAAGGGTGGACCCAAGTGTAGTTGAAAGTGATCATACCACTCTAGACTAAACTACTTGACCATTGAAAGATAAAGGAAGTATGGTTGTTGAAGAATCATTAGGAGGTAAATCTAGTAAAGGGGAAAAAGAAGAAGAACCAGAAGGTGACAGGGAACCCAAGGAAACCTCAACGGGACCTCCAAAGCACTCTGCACTATTAGGACCAAAAACCTTAGCTGAAAACACATCTATAGGGATCATGGGAAATGCCCCAAGTACAGAGAAAATCATAGATCCACATATTAGGGAAAAGATGGGGTTAACATACATTTTTGAGAAGTATCGAAGGACTTAAGAAATAGATAAAGGGACCAGCCTTGAGAAGCCTGAAGCTGACAAAGGAAGGGAAAAAATGCTTGAACACCTTCAGAAACCATAAAGATTAGTAAATTTCCTCACATGGGGGGAACAACAGATTCCAATACATGTAGACGAAGTGGTCGATGTCCAAGCCATTTCTTATGACCGAACGACACAAGTGGTTTTTTGTAGGATAGGAAAAAATAGAAGACTCACCTTGGACAATGTCGTGATGATCACCACAGAGGAAACCCTACTGGATGTAAGAAAGTCTAGGGTAAGTGAGTTTTTAGGAGTAGGAATAGCTATATACAATGCCATCATAGACAGGGCAAAGGAATATTAACAAGAAGCTGAATCTATGAGAGAATAATTGGAACACCTTAGGAATTAGGTGGAATACTAGTAGGATGCCACCTGAGAAGTAAGGTTCACGAAGATTGAATTCACAGAAATTTATAGTCAGTTCAAGTCAAATAGGGAGGTATTTATGACCAAGATTGTTGGATTTCAAGAAGAAACCTTGTTGGGCCTCATGACGTATAAGGAAATGATGATATCGTTCGAGAAAGCTCGGCAAGTATCGAAACAAATTTAATATATCATAGAGATCCAGAAAGGCAGAGACGAAAAAGAACATGGCATCAATATGCTTGCAGATGAGATTTTATCGAGATTCAGAGTAGTCGTAGATTATTGGGTACAATTCATAAAAAAATCATACATAAAAATGAAAGAAAGATGGGAGGAGTGTCTCAGAAATTGAGAGCACATCTACCATAAAATGATAGATCTTTAGCTCCTACATTTTGGATCCCCCAACGACTTCATCGATTTACACATCATAGTTGGACAATTCGAAGAGCTAGACAACATGTTTGAATCTAAGGTTTGGGAGATTCAAAATCTCAATAAGGGATAGGTTAAAAGATGCGTTGATGGGCTGATAGGGATAACATGGGTCCTACAACATATAGGCTTCGAGATCGACAGATTTAAAGACTGAGTGATGGAGATGAAGGAAATGATGAGCATGTTGATGGACCAACAATGATTCCCATATTTACGCACTTGTGAAAATATATTATCCAAATGGTCCAAATATGACAGAGCTAACCCTATGAGTTAACGAAAGATCACTGATAGTTTCCATGTGGATATGATCCACTTTATTTTTTGTTATATCTTGTTTAACAAGTGTTAGTGATAATTTTTTGCATCAAGCATTTGATATAAATAAAGAGGTCGACCTCGTTTTGAGAGGTCAAAGGTTTTTTAATAGTGAATTATTAGACAAATAATTACTTTTGAAGTTTAATCTTGAAGCTCATGTAGAGTCAAAGATGATTTTTTCCAAATCTTGTGGAGTAAATCAATTTGTGGATTGTTCTTCTTTATTGATTGACTACTAGAAGTGGTTTAGTAAGACAATAATTGTGTTTTTGAGTTATCTTGAAACATTGCAGTCACAAAATGTATATTGGCATGAATGTGATGGTGTTATAAAATTGTTATACAATAACTTGAATTATTTCTGGTTATGTGTCGTTTCTACGAATACCTTCCTTTTCTTAGATGATATTTGTTGATTGATCAATAAGGATATATTAATTTTTTTATATTGGTCTAAAAGTGAAGTCATATACAATTTGTTGGTAAGAGTTTAGCCTAAGCCCATCCTTCCTAAGAATTTATTCATCAATCTCTTAAGAAACGAACTTATAAAGAAACAGAAAATAGTCTAAAAAGACCCTTTTGATAACATAGTAAATCCCATCAAAAAAAATTGTACCATCCATCTGAAGAATCACATTACTCCAAATAGGGAAGACTCTAATTGGGCCTCATCTCTAGGTGTGATTCATACTGTTGTGTTAAAGGGAAATTTGACCCCTCATTAGAATTGGCACTAGAAGGAGGGCCTGAACAAATGCATGTCTAGTAAAAAACAGTTCTTTAAACATAAAATTATCTCAAATATCCTATAGATTCAAAATATCCCACATGCATGGATAGTCCTTCTCAAGACAACCTTAATATTGAAGGTACCCCCACCACAAGTGAGTCATTTCACACTGAACATGGCTAATAACTTTAACCAAAAATAACTTACACATGAATACCTGATGAAGAAATAAACACATTTAGAAGTATTACTAAGGCTTACGCTTGACACATCAGAGCATTGTCGTTATCTCCTTTTCTTCCCCATAGGAAGCAAACCACACTACTAGTTGTTGATAACGCAGACCATACATTTTTTCATACGGTTGAAGATCTGGTAGATTTAACCCTTATTGAAATTGATCAACCTCTTAGTTTTATTCCTGAAACCCCTCTTGTAATCCCACCTGCAAGTACCTATTCTAGCATAGGAGATTCAAAGTCTGAGAAAGCAATTTCTAATTCAAAAAATTTATATAGTGATTCGGATAATATGGAAAATAAAAATGAATAAGTCCTAGAGGGTAAAAATGAATCGATGGGTTAAAACCAACCTGTAAACAGTCAACCATGATTGGTCAGGGAAGCCCTAGCCTTACCAGGGATATTACATCATTTTTCTAGGCACCCAAAAAAACTTCTTTCAAAATTTGATCCTGAAACCTATGGATTGCCCAAGGACCATATCAAGAAATTTATATTAGCAATACGATTAGTGAATTCACAACATGAATATGTAGTGTGCATATTATTCCCTTATACCTTTGAGAACTTGGCTTTGACATGGTATTTCAACCTCATGGTTGGATCCATTAATAGTTGGGCAAAATTTCAGAAAGATTTCCTGGATAAATTTTTCGAAGAAATAACTATCGGGGCCCTGATGGCTCAACTTTCGATCGCCACCATGGGACCCAAATAAAAATTCAAGGAATTCAACAAAATTTTCACGACTATATTCAACAAGTTTCAAACACATGCTAATCCCATTCAATATTTTAAAATTGAGGTGTATTCCAATGCATTATCGACCTCTATCTCCATGTTTGTTAAAAGGGTCGTTGAACCTACCTTGGATAAAAACTTTGAGGAGGTCAAAAGTATTAAATTTCAAATGAAAGGGTGTAAATACAATCAAATCTCTTTATCAAATAAAGAAACATCAGAGACACCCATATGAGGACTTTTTTTGACATGACCCCCTAGTAAACAAACTGAACAAAACATTGAAAAGGACAATACATATATGGATATCTTACAAAGGATGGTTAATAAGTTGTTCAACAAAATTGTAGACATGAAGATAAATGTAGGGGAATGCACATCCAAACCTTGACCTTACAAACCTTTCTTTAGAAAGAATCCACCTTTTCAAGCCCTAGAACCTCCTCCTGCTAACTTGAACATTGACTTGGGAGATGTGCCCTTAGATTCATATTATAACTATCATAAATAACATCATTCAGAAAAGGATTTCTCTCAATGGGTAAATTCCATGAATCTATTGGAAAACAATTTCTTCTATGGTTGTGCTCTAACCAAAAAAACCAATGATCATACCTCAAATACTACAAAAAATGAGGATATTGAACCACCCAAGAAAAAAACTATGGTTCTATGGGATGTCAGTCACACATCATAGTTTGAAGTTCTTATAGAAGAAGAAGAATGTTCTAAAATTCTAGCTGTCCAAACTAGGAACAAGACACTCATCTTGAAAAACCAACCTACCATTACACAAGATCCTAAGAAAACCCCAAAATCTGTGTCTTTAGATTAACCGACCCCACCATTGAGTTATGGCCTAGAGTTCCTGACTCACAAAAAAACAAATCTAGAGTATAACATGGTAGAAGGCCTGAAGAAATTGAAAGCTAATATTTCAGTGATGGACTTGTGTAGAGTTCCTTAGAATAAATATTTACTGTTGCAATCCCTAGATGAGGAAAATAACCTCATGAAAAATCCAATCCCATATTCAATCTTGGGTAGAGGAAAACGTGACGAGATTCAGAATTCTAACATGAATACAATGACGATCGATAAGAATCCTAGGTCATTTATTCCACCTTTTCTGTTAACCTTTGAAATTTATAACAAGAACCTGCATAATTGTTTGGTTGACTCTGGTTCTTCCTCCGATGTGATGCCTCTTTCAATATGTATGAAGTTAAACGCTACCCCTACCAAAAATGAGATGCATATAATTCAAATAGACAAAATCGAAGTGAAATTTATCAGAGAGTTAAAGGATGCTATGATGAGGATTGCTTCTAACCCAAAGTTTCATGAGGTCATAGATATCATAATTGTAGACATTCTAGAGGCCCATGGGATGTTTTTAAGCAGGGTCTGGTCTAGAAAATTACATGTATATTTTAGTACATATTGGTCCCACTTATGGTTGCCATTGAAGGGAAACCCGAACATGATCAGAATCAATCGAGAAAAATATTTGAAGCATATTGTCATAGTCTTGGAAGCCCCTAATAAACCTTCCTCTACTGAGTTCCCAATCCTAGGAAATAACTCGTGTGATTTTTAGTTCGATAATTTATAAACCTATTTGTCTGAAGTATTCCTTTCCCAGAGGTCATAATTATCACTTGACAGTACTGAAATAATTGAGAAATGTAATAATTTTGAACAAAACACCCATTCTCAATTCGATAACTCTAAAACAAAATTTCCAAAGGTGGAATGGGAAAATAGGGTCCCAAAATTTGTGTCTGAAATATGGACTCTATACTTTGATGGATCAAAATCTCAAGAGGGGGTTGGTGCTAGATTCATTTTCATTAATCTAGAAGGAAAACATAGTTTTATGTCCTTTAGGTTGGAATTTGAGTACACAAACAACACTGCCAAATACGAGGCGCTGGTCCAAGGACTCAAGAAATCTATTGATCTAAACATCAAGGAACTAGTTGTCTTCATGGATTTGAAAATCATCGTTAGACATGTTAAAATCACTATCCACTAAAATTACCCACATTTAAGGAACTATCAACATGAAGTTCAACTTCACAGCCATACCTTGATCCAAAAACACGTTGGCTGATTCTTTGGCCACAATAGCTTCGAGGTTGTCTCCCTTAGAGGATTATGAAGCCTAGAGGTTTTCCATAGAATTTTAATACAAACCTTCGGTCCCAGATAAAATTTCTAACTAGAGGGTATTTGAGTGAGATGAACAGATCATATCCTTTTTTACTAATGAAGAAAATTTTAGGGATCTGGACATTGACAATGATGTTTTTTAAGAAATGATTTTAGGAAAGGATAAACAAATCCAAAATCCAACATAAAGCATTAACCCAACCCAACCTAAAGTCTAGAATATTCCTCGGGGAGTAGTCAGTCTTGAGAACATGTTCGATTTACAAGAGAAATTTAAGAAACCAAAAGATACCAAAACCAACAGCTCATGTCCATTCTATGAAGTCATAAATCTAGGGATTGTTGACAACCCCCGAAACATCAATCTCAGGAGATCACTATCATCGAAGGAAAAGAAGGCCTACCTAAATTTGTTCAAGGAGTACTATGACATGTTTTCATGGTCATATGAGGATTTGAAAATGTACGACACCAATATTATTCAACACACTATAACATTAAGATCTGAGGTGAAACCGTTCCAACAAAAGCTGCAGAATTTTCACCCATCTTTGGAACTCTTGATGCAAACAGAACTAAAGAAATTGTTGGATGCCAAGATAATATTCCAAGTAAGTAACTTTGTATGGGTGGCCAATATGGTACATGTCAAGAAAAAATGCAGGGAAATTTTCTTCTGTGTAGATTTCAAAAATCTGAATAGAGAGTCATCGAAAGAAAACTATCATGTCCCTCCCATGGAACAACTTCTATAGACCGTATTGGGAGTGCAGGTATTCTCTCTTCTGGAAGGTTTCTCAAGACCTTCCGAAGGAAATGGGGAACATTTGCTGACAAACACATGCCATTTGGGATAATCAATGCGAGATCTACTTTCCAAAGAGACATGGATGTGGAATTTCAGGGCTTGATTAAAAAATGTGTAGTGGTATACCTGAATTATTTTACTACTTACTCCAAGGATATGGATGATCATATTATCCATATCACCCAAATTTTTGAAAGATACTGAACGTATTGGATATCCTTAAACCCAAAAAATACTATATTTGCAGTAGAGGAAGGAAAAGTCTTAGTTCACTTAATTTCTAGGGATGGTATCCATATCAATCCTGAACACATAAAAACAATTTTGCAACGACCACTCCCTCATAACAAAAAGGTTATGCAATATTCTTTGGAAAAATCAATTTTGTAAGAAAGTTCACTCTAGATTTCGTAGATATGGTTAAAAATTTGTAGAGAATGATACACAAGGATGTTGAGTTTAAATGGATTGATGAGGAAAATGAAGCTTCCAAAAAAATTAGGACTTCCATATTGCAAGCCCCTGTACTACACAACCATGATTTCAACAAATAATTTTATCTCTACACTTTCGCTTGAGATCAATCATTGGTTGCAGTCCTTACTCAAAGAGAGGATGAAAAAAAAGAGGCACTTGTATCCTTGATAAGCAATAACTTATAAGGACCATAGATTAGTTACCCATCCATTAACAAGCAAGAGTACACTATCTATAAAGTAGTAAAAGATTGCAGGCCTTACATCCTCAAGAATCATACCATGTCATAGTGCCTCATCCAACCGTTAGGTCACTATTCACGTAATAAGAAATGGGGGAAAGAAGAGACAATTGGATGGATGTCATCCAAAAATTTGATCTTGAAATTAAACTGACAAGAATTGTCAAGGGTCAGGGACTGTGCAAGTTGGCTACAAAATCCCAAGATATGATAGAAAATAGGGATTTGGGTGGGACAATAAGTTAATTTTATGGTGTTGTGAAGTATTGTACATGCCAACCACACAAGACACTTGGTATGGTTACCTATATTATTTTCTCCATCATGACACCTTCCCTAAATTCATGAAACCGAGAGAGAGAAGAGCACTCATATTAAAATCTACTCGATACCGTATTATTAACTCAATACTTTTTGACATTAATTATGATGGTTTTTTTCTAAGATGTATCGAAAAGGAAGATGCTAAAAGGGCACTGAGGGAACTCCATGATGGTTCTGTAAGGGGGCATTTCACAGGGGAGACTATGACCCATGATATTTTGAGGGAAGAGTATTATTAGCTAACTTTGTTTAGATACATTCACGCATATGTTAGGAGGTGGAAATTTTGTCAGATGAGTGTAGGGAGGGAAAATAACAAATCCACTGCACTAAAACCAATGTCAATTTCTAGGGAACCATTTGAACAATGAGGAATATATATAATAGGAGAGATAAACAAAAAATTGTCCAAACAACATAAGTATATATTGAATGCTACTGATTATTTCACATGATGGTCAGAATCCATTCCCATTACCCATGTTAATGAGAAGGTGGTAACAAAATTTCTTGAACAACACATCATGACAAGGTTTGGGGTTCCTTCGGTCTTGGTATTCGATAATGCTATTCATTTTTATTCTACTCTCTTGATTGAATTTTCATTAGATAAAAGGATTATATTGAAGTATTTTGCCAACTACTATCCACACGGAAATGGTGTTTCCGAGTCTACCAATAAAAACTTAATAAGGATTCTTAAGAAGAAAGTCATAGAGAATCACCAGAACTGGAAAAATGCTTTGCACAATGCTCTATGGGCTAATAGGGTAACCCCAAAATAATCCCTAGGGAATTCTCCTTACTTTCTGTTGTATGGAAAATAAGCCATTTTTCCAACCAACCTATATCTCCCATCCTTGTAACTCTCCCATTCCTCAAGAGGACAATCCTTATCTAGTATGCAATAGAGAATTGATACCCTCCTTATGGTTGATGAAGATCGAGAACAAGATAGAAGGAAATTTTCGGCCCATCAACAAATGATAAAAAAAATGGTTTGATAAACACAAGGATGGTGATAAAAACTTTGAAGTGGGGACTCAATTCTTAAGTGGGATAAAATCAACAAGCCAAAGGGGAAACATTCAAAATTCCAAAATATGTGTCTTGGACCTTTTCAAGTTGCTGAGAAAATTGGGGTAGGCACTTACCATCTGCAAAACCTTAGGGGTAAGCTCAAAGCTCTTCCCATCAACAAACAAGCCCTAAAGTATTTATTTTCATAAGTTGTCTCCAAGACAACTTCCTTTATTATAGTTTACCTTTACTACTTTTTAATTTTGTTTTAAGTGACGAGTTTGGTGTTTTCAATTTTATTTCCTTTTGGTTTGATTTGTTAGGTGTGCTTTGATTTCTTTTTGATTTTATGATTTTGATTGTTCCAATGATAACATGATTTCAGGTATGTTCTTTTTCAAAATGGTGGTGAGATTTGCTGAAGCTATATTCTTATCTCTCAGTTTTAAATTTTGCAAAATAATTGGGAGAAGTTGTTTGGTTAGAGGCTTCAACGCATGGGTAATTCACGTTTATGTATGCACATCGCTTAAGGAAAAAATGGGTCAACTACCTTGTGTTTTTGGAATAACGAGGGAAGTGGAAGAGAGGAGAGTATGGTCAGTACCCAGAAAAAAGAAAAGTTAGTCCTAATACTGTGTTGAGCACTCAACACACCCTAAAAAGGCATATATTAAAATTTTACTTTTTGGGTACCACTTGATGTTTTGCAATGTTTAATTCGTCTTCATTGTAAAAAAAAATGTTGCCTCTGCTTATCGCTTTGATTCTCATTTAAGTCTCTCAAAGTTTGCTTGAATATGTTGAAACCCATAACTTAAAAGACTAACATTTAAATAAAGAATCGACATCCCAAAACATTTCCCCGATGCACCCAAGGATTCAACATCAGGAAGAATTAGAGATGAAGGAAAATCATTCAAGGAAACGACAATCGTCAAGTGTTGATTTTCATTCGACATTGGCAGAAGGAAGTCTTCTTTTGTGACGAGCTTCATACAAAGATATCACCGATGATCGATTCCCTTTGGCATAAGTAAAAGGCGAGGAGAGTAAATGTTAACAAAGGAGGCAACGATATCCGACACACTTAGCAAAATTAGAGAAGATACCTGACACGCTTAGAAAAATTGGAGAAGATCAAATCGTGACAGACATTCAGACCACGCTCAAATTGTTTCTCAGATCTCCGACTTCCAGAACATCCCGGCATTGGGAGTTTTTTAGGACACTAACCCAAAGAAAACCACGCGATAGATTTATTCCTGAATGTTGATTCCCAATACCTTTTTGGCATCGGTAGTCCTAGGTTTTTCTTAGAGCACATAACT